>JAOTAX010000010.1:78954-107828 GCA_025629825.1 Erythroxylum guanchezii | reverse complement strand
TGCATGGACAATACTAATAAATCCCTATCAATCTCATCCTATGCCAATTTACTATTTTACCCTTCCTGTCGGGGGTGAGATGTTACATTAATGGGAAGTTATAGGAAGTTAATGGCCATAAATAGCTTGCATTAATAGAAGTTATGAGAAGTTAATGACCATGAATAACATGCATTATCGAAAGTTTTGGGAAGTTAATGACCAAATTGCCAATCATCAACACTTGTTTCTAATCCATTCCATGCAACGTTTTCTACTACGATCACATCGCGACACAATCCTGAAACAATTTCTAATATCTTGAATCACCATTCCAGATCATTTTACTCATCCTTCAGATCTCCTATGTGTGCTACCCATTAGGTTCCTGGTATGTTGGCCGCTTGAATAAAAACTTAATTCAAGTAAGTCGAGAGCAATATCTAGTAACACGTCATGATCTCCAATTGAAAGGAAAGTAAGTGGTTTGACTACAAACCCTTCCAAATGCAATGTTTTCATGCAATTCGTGCTTTCATCATCTATACCCCACTTAATTCAGAGTATGGTTAAAGTGTCAATTCCCACTAGATGGACTACATCGCATCTAGTCCAAGTGATATTAGATCTTATCTTGAGGATCTCATTACTCTATGTATCATTGAAGACTCTCTTCATGACATATATCTTCTCTATCATTAACACTGGAATAGAATATCCATATTGTGTTACCCCACTCCCGTAAGACATTTGTGCCCCTACATCCTTCCGACATTCGAGCAGATGCCCAGTGGAAGCGGGGCACCAACTACATCACTTTCACTTACTCATGGCATCATAAATTAAAACATAAGAATTATTATGACTAAAATCCAAATTCCTCATTTCATTTCTTAAACAATATGTATATTGTAGCTTAACAAAACATGCATATATGTACATTATCAAAAACTAATCAGAGTTTAGATCTCTATATACAGAACATGCTACATAATGAGGAATTATAAATTTTTGCTCTAGATCCTTCAGTCTTAGCTGAACAACCTTTGAGCCATTTCTTCTATACAAAAGTACAAGAACTATGCTTCTTCTAGAGTTTTTCTGTCACTAGTATCCTCTCTCGAACCTGAAATTCAACGTTGTCATTTTAGTGAGTTTTGCGAATTCAGTGAGCTACCTATCATCAATGGCTCACTTATAGCACATAACATAATAATTCATATTAAATCCAATCAAAGACAATTTTACACATTTATTATAGCGCGCCCTTACCCTAGGGTACATATCGGGATGCCCTGCGAACATTCCAGTACATAACCTATGATAATGGTGCGCTACGTTCAATCACAACATTCACTTAGCATAGCCTCATCTATCTTTATTCTCTTATAAGACATCATCAAGAAAGTCACAATATTTTAAAACAAAATTTCCCCATTTCATTTCATAAAACCGAATGTTTTACAATGTATTTTTCAAACATCCATACATGTACTTCATTGTAGCCTAATACAAAAGTGCTACATGAAAGAGGAAATACACAAAATCTATCTAATATGTCTAAACCCACCTGAATGACCTTTGAGCCATTTCTTCTCTTTCCTAAAAGTACAAGTCTGCACTGCTTGTAGCGTCCCTCTGTAGCTAATATCGTCTCTCGGTCCTGAAAGTCAACGTTGCAATTTTGATGAGTTTTGCAAACTCAATGACGTAACCATCGTCGATTGTTCACTCAATTCATGCATCACATCATTTCAGGTAACAATTTATTCACATCTCTTCATATTCACGAAATATCACATTTCACTTTCAGAACAATCATCATAATCATTTCAGTCATATAAAGTACACATATCAAGTATAAATGCAATGCACGTCAGACTCACTTTCACATATTATTGCCCTTGTGACCGAGTGCCTTTTTACTAGCTCATATCCCTTAGTGGATACTGAGCTGTATCAAATTATGTCACATATCCCTTAGTGGATACCGAGTATATTCACAATTGAGCCTGAGGCTCTTTTCACATTTTGAGCTTTAAGCTCTCTTTTTTTCACTACTGACTCTGGTCCCAACTTCCTTTATCTTACATGCATTCATGTATTAAAATGCTTCACAAATCATTATCTAAATCAATCACATGCTTGCACATTCACATTCAGATCACAATTTTCATCGGACCCAAAGTCCGGCATTTAACATCATTGTTGAGTAACATTTGTTCCGTCACATTCACATGCAAGTAGCACTTCAATAACTCATTCATATATCACAATGATCGAACCTTCATTGTCTGGAATCAACACAATCAAATCACATTCATTTAATAAGTCAAACATAATATAAGGCAAACAGTTAATTGAGTGAGACTGTCTAGGTTACTCACAGGTTGCTCCCGAAGCTAATACTTGGAAGTTCCGGCAATATCTGGATGTTGACGTTCCAATTGCTCCTCTATATCAAGCAATATAAACATATCAAAATTTGCACAAGTATAAGTGTTTATTAATACACATGTATGTATATGAAATATGCACAATGTACATTCATGACAATCCCGAGTATTTTTCCATTATTCTCATCACAGAAATCAATTCAATATCAAAACTCACTTAAGTATCATTTGTACTTAGGCTTATACCTCAATAAAACTATTAAAATCACAATTCATTTCTCATTGTATCACTTTCAGATTTTTCCCAAAAATTGACTTTCGGGTTTACTTTTTTTGACCACTTAGACAATGAAAATGAAGAAATTCGGCAATACTCTCTTCTACCCAAGCACGCAAAAAGGTCGCCTAGAGTACGGACCATACGTCAACCACAGGAAAAGAAAGGAAAAGAGTTGACTCACGGTGGAGACTCTGAGATGAGAGGACTGGAGACAACCAGGTTTTCAGTCTCAATTTTGAAGGAAGATTCAGGAAAAGTGGCTAAAACAAGTAAGAAGAAAAGCACTCCCACTGTTGTTCAATAGAAGAAAAGGTGAGTTGAACACAGTGCAGCACAGGTCAATACTTCTCAACCATTGAGAAAACAAGATTTAAAAATGAAGATTATTGAAGAAGCTCAACCTGTCAGGAGTACCAGCTCTATAATTATCAGAGAAACCTCGAAAAGGTCAATCAAGGTACAATTTTAACCAATCTTGGTAAATAGTAGTACAATGCATCTGTTGAGTGATGATGAGATAAGTATGTACCGTTTTCTACGAGATGAGGGAACCGGACCATATCCCACGCGGATGACAAGGCAGAAGTACACTATCTTACCAATCACAAAGAAAACTGTGATTCAGATTGTGCCTGACATTCAACCAAGAACTTACATTGTTTGCAATGTCGAAAAAGGGAAGAAGAAAATGTACCCTGAAGGGATGACGAGTGATTTGACGGGAGATCAGATTACAGATGAAGTGAGAAACATAGATGAGGCATGCCATAGAGCTCAGGAGAAAGGAACCTATGTTTCCCATTACATTTCAAAGGCATCAGGAAGTAATTGCGGCCGTCGAACGACCGAGGAAACTTTTGAGGTAGTTGGAAGAATCATAAAGGGGCAGTACAGATCCATCAGGATTAGAGATATGAGTTACAATATGGAGACTCTTGTGTACCTCATCATGCACATCAGACCCTTGAGTTCTGTCTCTTTATTTGGAGAGGTACTGCATCTATTCGGAAGACAAGTCCCAAGACTACCGAGCCCTGATGACCTTGATCTCCCAGACCCAAACTTATCTTTGAAACCTCCTGCCTTTACAGTCACTGGATCAGATGTCATATCTTCATACGCATATACTACTACTGTTGGTTTTGAAGTAGTATAACAGAAGCATAATGATCCCTTAGTCGAAGACATCGAAGATAAGGTTGATGATCTACGTGCTTCAGTGAGTGACTTGTATAAGAAAGTGGAGTATATAGGACAAGACCTAAAGTCACTCCGCACTGAAATGAAGGAAATATTTTCTAAAGTTATGAAACATCTTCAATTATGATCTTTTTGATCAATAACCAATAGGGGGAGAAAGGCGAAAATAAGAAAGATAGGGGGAGAAAAGAAAGAAAGGTAAGAGATGAGAAGAGAAGAGAAGAACAGAAGAAGAAGAAGTGAAATGTATAAAAGAAAGAGATTACAATTGTTTACAATTTTTTCAATTGTAAATCGTTTTATTAATAATACTATCTTTCTAAATAGGATTATTTGTCATCATAAAAAATGAGGAGATTATTAAGTCAAAATGACTAAACGATTAAAAATATTGATGAAAATCAAATAATAATAATATTACAAACTGATGAATCGTTTTGGTAAGGCTGAAGGAAACTAAGACGAAGCAGGGGAAGCCAAAATGAGACGAAACAGTGAAAGCCAAAGTGAGTCGGAAGCAGAAGTCAAACTAAGATGAAGCAGAAGTCAAACTAAGACGAATCTTGCCAGGAGAGCTCTTTTGGTTTTACTCATTGCTAGGTGATACGTTCACCGAAGAGCAAAATGAGTCGATAGAATCTGCAGCCGAGATGTTGTGAGATGGGATAGTTGAGAGTGTTGATAATCTCTTTTGTATATGCAGATATGATTTACTTTGGCTTGAGGGTCGTGCTCAAGGTCTCGGCATTTTCAATAAGCAGGATAAGATGCCAACTTAAAACTTGCCAACATTAAGTAAGACGAAGTGCAAAGACAAAAATAAAACAAAGCGGAGAAGCAAAAATAAGACGAAGTGTAAATACAAAAATAAGACGAAGAGCAGAGGAAAAAATAAGACAAAGTGTTAAGACAAAAATAAGACGAAGAGCGGAGACAAAAGTAAGACGAAGCGGAGAAGCAAAAATAAGACGAAGCGCGGAGACAAATATAAGACGAAGCTCTGAGACAAAACTAAGATGAGGCGACGGTAAGACCAAGGGGAAAGTAAGACGAAGGACAAACTAAGATGAAGCGGAAGCTGAGACAAAAATAAGACGAAGACTCGATACGACGTCGGATGAATAATCAACATAATAAATTCTAATTAACTTTAAACAGTAAGATAAGACAATTAAACGACAGAATTAATTGGCAGAAATGTGAAATTCATACCAGGGGAAAAATGGTAATCTTGTATATTTAAATTAATAGCTAGGACGAAGGGCGGAGACAAAAGTAAGATGAAGTAGAAAGACAAAAATAAGATGAAGCGGAGAAGCAAAAAAAAGACGAAGAGCGGAGACAAAAGTAAGACGAAGTGCAAAGACAAAAATTAGACGAAGCGGAGACGCAAAAATAAGACAAAGCACAGAGACAAAAGTAAGACGAAGCGAAGAAGCAAGAACAAGATGAATGGCGAAGACAAAAGTAAGACGAAGGGCGGAGACAGAAATCAGACGAAGCGCGGATACGAACCACCAGATGAAATGGATGAATGGGATGGATTACGTGGTCGCGGAGACAAAAATAAGACGAAGTGGGAACTAAGTCAAACTAAGACGAAGCAAAAGTCAAACTAAGACGATAGAAACTAAGACGATAGAAACCAAGACGAAGCAGAGTCAAACTAAGACGATAAAAAATCAACTTAAGATGATAGAAACTAAGACAAAGCATAGTCAAACTAAGATGAAGCAAAAGTCAAACTAAGACGATAGAAACTAAGACGAAGCAGAATCAAACTAAGACGAAGGAAAAGCCAATCTTTAGAGTAATACAAATTTTCCAACCAAGTTTAACGGTAGTATTATTGCTCTTCCATTCCAATCTCATAGGCTTATTTCATGCATGTTATATGTGATTAAAAGTCCCCTTCTATAAGTGAACCTTTATGTTGACTGATCAATTGAACAACTCCGCATCGATTCGTAAAAAGAACTTTTGCCATAATTCTCTCTATGTCACAGAACATGCAGTTATATTTCTATTTCTGTTTTCATGGTTATATTATTAATCTCTCACGACAACGAGACTGCATAACTTTAAAAACGCCAATCTTGATCGTTGTAAGATTTTATTAATAATTGTCATGTCTCTTTAATAATAATCAATGCAAATAATAAATCATAATAAAATAAACAGTAATGCGGAATTCAACAATACAAGTTGCTTTTTAATTCAAAGTCGCCATGGTGCATTTAAGTATGACAAATCTGTAAAAAAATTCGGAAAGATTGAAAGCTGTGCACACATAACAAAACCCATGACTGAAGTACTTCCTTAGTTTGCTGTTTGTGATAATCAACATGGAACCGATGTTCGGTAAAATGGTAATCAACTAAGCTTTTGCCCATTTGTTCTAGAGATTTATTGATATCTTGAAGAGTCATTTTTGCAACATCGTCAGATGTATACATATTAGAAGAAGAATAAGCATACAGGTAGTCAGAACATAGGTCGTCTTTGAAAGTTTCCTAGAGGTTTTTAGGATTTGTTGGCGAACAATAGAACAAGAGTGTAGCAAATAAAAACCTGAGGGATGTCGGCATTTGAAAGATCACAGCTTCCTCAAGTGTTTGTTCTATGTAAGAGTCAGATGCTAGCAATCCTAATTGCAGTGCAGCATCTCTGAAACAGTTCATCTTTTGACCATCAACAGTTAACAAGTGATCAAATGATGTTGGTCCTCGAACATTTGTCAGTAATAATCTTAAGTAATTCCTTTCTCCTTCTCGAGGGTCAACAGTAACTAATCGTCCTATGACTTTTCTTCGGTTTCTTTCCGACCATGTTTTTGTTTCTCGATTCCAAATAAAATGTTTTGGGAAATCTTTATACAGACATTTCATTTCTGTGGCCTTTTGACTTGTGGAATTCAAAGTCGAAGCAAAACTTACCACAGTTGTAGTTAGTTGAATAAAACCGTAGTCCATCTGTACACACAATAAAAGCAACGCAAAGAGAAAAACAAAAAAAAATCGTGACTAAAATAAAACTAAAGCAAGGGAACTCCAAATGTTGAATAAAACCGTAGGCCATCCGTACACACAATAAAACCCATGACTGAAATAAAACGGAAGGAAAAACGAAAACTTAGCGCAGCTGGATGAAAGTCGAAGGAAAAAACCACAACCTGGAGTCCATGGTCGAAGGGAAAACCTGACAAAAAAACTGGAAGAGACTTACCACAGTTGTAGTTGGTTGAATAAAACTATGGTCCATCTGTACACACAATAAAAGCAACACAAAGAGAAAAAGAAAATAAAAAATCATGACTGAAATAAAACTGAAGCAAGGGAACTCCAAATCATCTGTACACATAACAAAACCCATGACTGAAATAAATCCGAAGGAAAAATGAAAACTTAGCGCAGTTGGATGAAAGTCGAGGAAAAAACCACAACCTGGAGCCCATCGTCGAAGGGAAAACCTAATAAAAGAACTAAGGCAAGGGAACTCCAAATCATCTGTACACACAACAAAACCCATGACTGAAATAAAACCGAAGGAAAAATGAAAACTTAGTGCAGCTGGATGAAAGTCGAAGGAAAAAACCACAACTTGGAGTCCATCGTCGAAGGGAAAACCTGACAAAAAAACTGAAGCAAGGGAACTCAAAATCATCTGTACACATAACAAAACCCATGACTGAAATAAAACCGAAGGAAAAAAGAAAACTTAGCGCGGCTGGATGAAAGTCGAAGGAAAAAACCACAACCTGGAGTCCATCGTCGAAGGGAAAACCTAACAAAAAAACTGAAAAAGAAGCAGAGAAGGTCAGTGTACACACAACAAAACCTGGATGAAAGTCGAAGGAAAAAACAGGCCCGAGTCCATTGTAGAAAAGAAAACCTGTGAAAAAAACTGAAAGAGAAGCAGAAGAGGTCATAGGAAGGCCAGGCCGGAGAGCTAAAGAAAGAGAAAGTCGAAGGATAAAACCACAAATTGGAGTCGTCACGCAACCTGGAACAAGGCCGAGTCCATCACGCAAGGGAAAACCTGAGAAAAAAACTGAAAGAGAAGCAGAGGAGGTCAGAGAAAGGCGAGGCCAGAGAACTAAAGAAAGAGAGAGAAAACTTTTGGCAACTTTGAGTAAACGAGGGAATGAATAGATGAAGGACGGACGAGCGAGAGTGGAATTTAATCAAGAGACAAATTCTAAGGCACGATACCAACCGTTAGATTAAATGGACGAACGGGATGGATTGCGTAGTCATCCACCCCGTTCGTCCTTAGTATATATACTTAATGAAAAAGATACCAATGGAAGTGCTTCAGCGAAGCCAAAACTATAGGGTAAATTGTTTTTTAAAAGAAACAGTTTAAGGTTGGTGAAGTTTTAGCTTCGATTTATTCCACCGTACAAGGCCCGCGTACAAGTTCACCAAGACAAGACAATCTCAGGTAAAGCATTCAGTGGATCATCATCAAAATATTTGAGAAACTCATCTAGTGTGAGAACATTCGCCGCCCTCCTTCAGTATGTCTCGATATTCCTCTAACTTTGTTTCTCCATAGATTACGTAGATCATGTATCTAAGAAACGGGATTCTAACGGCTTAACTGAAACAAAAGGAACGAAAATTATTTGAATAAAAATAACTTCTTGATCTATAATGTAATACTAAACCAAGTCCATGACATGGTCCAACAATTTAATCAATATAATTCGACCTTATTGGCTTTGTCACTCATAAGCATATAACACTTTACTTTTTATAAATCATGTATCTAGAGATGGTGCTGATCAATACTAAGTACATGTTTTAAACCACTGCTAGCGGACTAAGACCATTGGCTGCGCTTGTTTCAAACCACCGTTGGCACACAGAGCTCCTCCGAACCACCAAAAGCTCTTTGCAGAAATTCCTCAACAACTGAAACAAATTCTTCCACTTTTTCTTCATGGGGTAAATGCCCACAATCCTTAATTACTTCAAGGTGAGAACTGGGCAAGGCTTGTGCAAGTCTCTTCGCATTCCAAGATGGAACAATTCTATCAGTATCACCGGTGACAATGAGAACTGTGATTTTATCATTTAAAAGACAAAGATTAACATTGCATTCAACACATTAATCTTAATAAATGTAGCATATTCTGTTCTGGTGCATGAGGATTCATCACTTTAAAGCGGGAGCCCCACAGTAAATCAGATAATCAATCATATGAAAGCTTGACCAAAAGGTGTCCTATACTCTCCACAGCGAAAGATATATAGCAAAGGTGTAGACTCATACTTCTATCCAAATCATCAAAACATAATGTCCATACTTAAGGTATGCGAGTTGTCCAAATTACCCAAGCTATGGCATAAAGCGTCAATTGACACTTGGCATTTACGATTGTAGCATCTGAAGGATGAAGCAGAAAAGAGGAGAGAAAAAACAAAAAAGCAAACATTAGGAAAGAGCAGTAGGCTCACTACAATTACCAGGACATGAAATTTCACGAAGTCTTTTTGATAGAGGTGACTTTGATAAAGCATCCACATTCGCAAGTGTTGCTGCAGTGAATTCTGCAAGAGCCTTGTCCCAGCCTCTAACCCTCAATGGCTAAATTTTTAACTAATAACATCCACGTAAGTAACAAATACTGATGATAGCTTACATAAGGCTTTGTGGAAGCTAATCAAATCATTAGAGTATAAGAGAGATCACCTTTGTATAACCAGTTATGGTACGTTCTGTAACTTGATTAGGGTCAAACCAAGCATTCCTTACAGCTGCTAGACCAAATTTATCGATTGCCATCCTTATCTGACAATCATGGAATAGAAGTAATTAATATTTAAAAGGTAGGGAACACAGCAAAATTTAAATCACTCTACGCCCCCAAAAAAAAGTATGAACAGAAAATAGCATACACAATATATATGCAACTTTGAATATTAGTAAGGACCTAGGCAAGAAGTTCATAATTTATAAGTTTATGCACAAAGAAAGTACCAGTAGTACACCAATGGCTGAGCGAATTATAGCTGACAATGATTTCTTAAACAGTAGGTTGAGAGCATTTATTACACCCTTCACCATTTGGAGCGTTTTCTGAAACACAAAAGTAATGATCTTTGATAAAATTTCAAAAATGGGGCGAGATAGGTTTGCTAATGCGTTTGAATATGATGCCTCTCCTTCTTCAATCTTCTTACTTCTTCCAGAGTAGAATCCTTCAACGGCGTTATCAACAAGAAGTGGGGCAAATATCGCTGGGGAAACAAGTATTAGAGCTGCAACACGTTCAGGAGCCTCAAAATAAGAATTGACTGCAACAAGGGAACCAGCAGAATGCCTGGAATTTATGGTTTTAACAGGACCTAAGTTTTTTGGTTTCAAAACAAACATGTATCGAAAGAATTAAGAAAATCAATAATGACGTACTAGCGGTTAACCATCCATTAAAAATTAATCGAGAACCAATGGAGTCCATTTTGCAAGAAAAAAAATAAGTCAATGACAAGGAAGAGGAAAATATATACCCCACGAGAATTGCCTTCCGAGCCTTCAAGAGGTCAAGAAAGTATAAAGTGGCGAGCGTGGAAAATGCAATGGAGTAAGGATTCAGTGATCTTGAACCGTCAGGAGTAGGAGAGGAATTCGCAAAAGATAAATCCCTAGATGTCAATCCAAAGGCTGGCCTGTCAAAGGCAACAACTTTGGCAGCAGTAAGTTGCGCCAAAGGCTTCATAGCTCTACTCCATGAGAAAACAGAAGCTCCGAAGCCATGTAATAAAATGAAAGGAAAATCAAGCTTCGCGAAGGAGGCCGCAGGAAGTTCAGAATCGTGAGGTTGTGATTCTACTGCATCGCATACCTTGTAGTGAATGCGAACCCCGTTGAAATCACAAAAACGGCTGTCTGGATCAGCTAAAAGCTCGGGATGCAGTAGTTCATCTTGGTCTATGCCCGCTATTCTCTTTCGGCTTTCCTTTGTTTTTGCCTTCCAGTCATCTGGAGACAGTAAGTGGAAAAAGGTATGGATTGGATAACCAACTCTGATAAGGGGATCTTCGGATAAAGCATAGTAATAAACCAGAGCAGGTGAGAGAAAATAAATAAAACCTAGGGATTACTAACCAGAATAAGGAGGATAAACACCAGCAGAAGACGCATCAGCTCGAGGAGGAAGCAATTTGGGATAAGAATCAGCATATGTATCTGCAGGGAAGTTGACAAAATATCTTCTATGTCTGGAACAATCTGTGAAACTGAAAAGGGTAAGGGACTGAAATGCCAACTGTTGAAAAGTACTCATGACGAAGTTGAAGTTCTGATGATAATTGATTATCTAACAAGACTGGAAAGAAGCAAAAAGAATCCTAAATCAGCTTTCATTCAAACTTCTTCATTCTGTTTTTCACAAGTATTCGTATTGCCGCGAATCAATAAGCCATCATCTGAATCTGATTGCAGAGACGGAGTCAGTGGAGGGGTGAGGAAAAATATGTAGGAGGAAACTTACCGCCACACGAAACAATTTCGCGTTACAATTTCGAATTACTACAGTGAGTTAGGTATGTTTTGTCAGAATTCCCTCTAATTACATAACACAGGCTTAAGGCCCAATCAAGCCCAATAATGTGGAGGACTGTTCTAGTGACTAATTGAAAGTTTACGCTGGATCAGCCTTTTTTGTGTTTTTACACTGAAAATTTTGTGTAGATAAATAGATTAATTTAATTAGTATTAACAATTATATGAGCTCAATTAGAGCAATAGTTATGATGGAAAAAATCTTACCTTCTATTTAATCAAAACATGGTAAATTTATGTTCATTTTCACGCGATAATTGTAATTACCTTTTTTATAGTTCAATTTATTAAGAATGTGGAAGATATTAGTGTTAAATCCTAATTTTATCATGTGTTATTTTATGTCATTAATTTATTTTTATGTTTATAAGTATGTAGATATTAAAAGTTCAATTGTTATATATTTTTGTTTTAGAAAGTTAAATAAAGTTTTAACTGTTTTTGATAGTACTATTATAAATTATAAACCGAGACATGAATGAAATGTTTAATTTTTATTATTTGATTTGTGTATTTTTAATGGAATTTAATTTGAACAAATTATCAATTTAAGATTATTTTTACTCAGTGTTTAACTTTTAAAATTAAAAAAAAGGAGTTTATATTTTAGTTAATATTAAAAATTTACCAAAATATTTACACGTATTAATCATAAATAAAAAATACACTAATTTATTTATCTGAATCACGCCATGGAATTAGAACCAGTATAATAGTTATTTATCATGATATTGACGGTGATGAAGATTCTGTTGATAATGACATTCAGAATGGAAGTAATTTCTCATTGGCTGGACGTTATCAATTTTCGGTTGTCTAAACTGACATGATATCATACTCTTTTGGTTTTGAGTCTTGAAAATCTGAATACAACACTTAAAAGAAGAGAAAAAACAGAGGTGCATACTGTTGGTGCATCGCAATATTCACACGGAATTGAAGATACAATTTAAACAATAAGGGAAGAAGAATTGGGTGCTAATAGGGCGAAGTTGCTGGATCATGATTGGTTGGCCTGCGAGAGTTGTTCCATGAGAGAGAGGATGTGTGCATGGTAGGAGCGAGCTTGATAAACGGATTCAGCCTCAAGCTCACCAAGCTGTGAGCAGAGCCTCTCCTCGGCTTCCTCAGCCACTCTAAGTCTCTCCCACGCCCTCCGGAGCTCCATCGTCATCTCTTCTTCTCTTGCTTTGCTTTCTTTAAGTTCTCTCTCCAGCTCCTCATTTCTCTCTCTTAGCCTCATCACTACCATCTCATCCGACTCTCTTGTCATCTTCTAATTTAACCCACACAACTCCGATCTATACTTCCTCGCTTGCTTCTGTTGCCTGTTTTATGATTCACCCATATGTACGTATATATAGCCTCGTTTAGATGTGTCCAGGTTCAATGTATCTGATCACAAGACCCCCTCCATCTCCATTATTTGTATTTGCTTACGTATTTGCTTCCCTACTTTCTTCAACTGTTTTTTCTTTTGTTTGACAAGGGGCTTTCCTACTTATTCAACGGACGTTGGTCGTTGTGTGCAAGCAATCTCTTCCTTATAGTTATATATTAACGACAAGCACTAAGTTATCTAATTGCATTCCAAACAAATTAGTTCATTAATCAATTATTTTACAGTTAGACCATTAGTTAATCAATTGAAATATTTATGTTTCAATAGCACCATAAAGTTTGCTATATTATGGATGGCATATAAATGTTTTGGAAATAAAGTTATTCAATTACCTTTTTATAATAATTTGAAATTTTGAATTCCCTACTAATGTGTGGTTCAAAGAGCTTGTTGAATTCAAAGAGCTTCCTTGTGCATTAAGCATACAAAGAAACTTCTTAAAAGCTCAAGGCCGTACTTTCCCGAGAAGATATTGACCTACTCTTTTACCCCAAAAAAGGCTTGGAAATCTGCCCCCCTTGACTGGACTTTGATATTGCCCCTTATTGGGTTTTTGCTTTCATAAACCAACTACGGATGCTTGTGCTTGACAGACACAAACAGATCTTTCGGCGGCCTATAAATAAAATCACCTTTTGTGAACTGACCTTCGGATAAGGCTCTTCTGTCTATCGGGTTATGCGGATGCTTTGCTTGCAAGTTTTATAAACTTAAATATCAAAATATAACGTATGTTTATTATTTACTGGAGTCAGCTTAAGTTGTCTTGTTGGCTCTTAAGGCTTCCGAATTATGCTAGGCTTAATATCACTGTATAACTTAATGAGTGTTTTCACACCTTGTGGGCTTTAGAGTAGTCCAAGAGTGGATTAAGGGGAGAAGATATTGAGTCCTTTTTTTAAACTTGTTAAGTTCATGAAAATAATATCAAAAAGATTTTTTTATTTATGTTATATACTCGAGGTCGAGGACTGGACACCTAGCGTTGGACTTGGACATAAGGGTGGTTGGATACGTAACAATGAGTCGGTGCAAAGGATGAACAGGCCTGCACAACGTAACAAAATGCCACAATCGGATTAAATTATGAAGAGTTAATTGCTGAAAGTGGACGGAAGCTTTTCTATATCTATTTTTATCACCGCCCACCTTTTCCTAAACTGTCCATGTCACTAGCCAATTAACAATTCCAATTTTTACTTTCACCATGGAGATTGCTCCACTCAGTCTTGTTTGATCAAGATGAAGACGATGACGACGACGCATTTATGCTGTTGGATTTGAATTGTTTCATTCTCGATATCTATCTATTTGCAAATGGCGCCATGTTCGAATCAGATTTGCCATTTCAAACCATCAAATCAAGCAGGTCAGCTTTTCTTCTGTATAATCTGTTTGATTTTCCTTTAGTCTTGTTTCTTTCACTCGCTGTTACTGCTGTCGTCTTTTCTTTTCTTTTCTTTTCTTTTTTTTAATTTTCCCCTTGAAATTTTTTAGACTTCCTCGGCATCTGTTTGATCTCTTGTGCTTTGTTCAATGATTGTCCCTCGCAATCCCAAAAACAAGTGTCGGTACTGGATAATTTGTTTTCTTGGGTACAACGAGGAAAAAATTTTTCTGGATGATTTGATTTGCTTTTCTTTGAATTCAAAATGCTTTTTCTGATTTATCTCTCTGTTGTTCTTACATGATGTTTGATAGGAGCGCTATCTCTCTCAAGCCTCCATAAGTGACTGTAAAGTTGAGAATTCCGTTTTCAAGCAATTATCCGTTAGGTTTTTCTCCTGCCATCCCAGTAAAGTTGTGGTTTCTTGGAGATACGCACAGTATTGATCTGATCATCATTCCGTTGCCACATTGATTTTTGGGTATCAACCATGGATTCGTATGGTAATTATCAGCATGGGTCTGGGAAATTGGAACATATAATTTCCCAATTTCTGTTGAAAAGCTTGCACATCATTCTGGACTCGAGGATTCCTTGCCTTCAGCCGCAGGGTCAGAAAAGTGACAACTCTTACTCACTTTCCAGAGTTAGAAACAGTGACAAATGGTTCAATTTAGTTCTAGGAGATCGACCTGCAGCCCTTGATAACCTGCATTTCTGGCATAGAAATCTAATGGATCCCATGATTATTGACATCATTCTTGTTCACCAAGGGCCTCCATCTTCTTCTGTAGATAACTCGTGCCCTACTTCAGCTGGGAGGACAACTGTTGAGACAGTTTTAGAGAGGTGGGTTGTCCAGTACGAGTCTGCACGGATTATGTCTCCCCAGGCTGCTGATAGTTCTTCCTCTTACAAGAAAACTTACAAGAAATCAATCTTACTTTTACGTTCTCTTTATGCCCAGATGAGGCTCCTTCCTGCCTATCGAATATTTAGGCAGTTGAATGCATCTAGCCAAACTTATGATTTTGATATGATTTACAAGGTCTCGTCATTTTGTGAACCATTCTCTAGAGCAGAGGAGGAGATGATGAAAGAATACTCTTTTACCCCTGTTGAATCTGTTGCTGGTCGCCTTTCCATATCAGTGACTTACTGTTTGACAGTATCAGATTTCAATCTCGAGCCTCTGTCAGCTTTACCACCAAAAATAATTACAGATTATGTCGGTAGCCCTACCACTGATCCCCTCAGGTCTTTCCCCTCTTCTGAGAAGGGAGTACGTGCAACATCCTTTTCATTGAGAGGGATTAGGCCCAGCATATCAGCTCCTTTGCAACGCCCACATAGCTGGACAAGTGGATTTCACAGAGCAGCCCCTTCCATCTCGAATCAAACACTTGCTGGATCTCCACCAGCATATCGTGCATCTCCTATGTCACATGATTTTTCGTCTCCTCCTTTTGATACTCAAGGTAATAAAGTTCACAATTATAGGCCACCAACTTATCAAAGGGGCAATTTTTATGATGAGTGTCACCTTTCACCTCCATTCTCTCCATCTGTGTCCCCATCAATCACAACATGCTTTGCCAATGGCAATTCATTGCAAGGTTGCAAATATTCAGAAACTGCCCCTGTAACTATCCCACTTCCAATCACCGGAAAAAATTCTAGATACAATTATCCTAACTTTTCTGATCCAAGTAAGCATTCTCTTCCACCTTTATCTCCTAGGAGTGCACGTCATGATGCTTCATTGCAGGAGTCTCCTTCCAGAATTCGATCAATCAAGAAGCTAGAAATCTTAAGGGCTGGAGAATTGAACTGTGGCCTAACTAACCAATCTCCGAGTCATAAGGTATGCTTTACTCCATGTCTTACTTTGGACGATTATGTTACTCATTGACTTGACCTATCTGAATTGGAGCATAGTGACTGATAATAAGGTCATTTTTCATGGCTATTAGGTTTTCAAGGATGGCAAGGATGATTCGGGAAGGTTCTCAGGATTATTATCTTCTAGTGGCTCATCACGTATTGGATTTTCTAGAAGTTCTAGTAGATTATCTTTCCAAGATGATATAGAGGATTGTGAGTTCTCATGTCCGTTTGACGTTGATGATGTTGACGCATTTGATGGCCACATGAGGTAATTTTTTATTGTGTCCCACATTTGTTACCCTTTCTTTCTCCCTTGGTTTCCAATTATTCCCTAATCATCTCCACGCATCGTGTTTGTTTGGTTCTCATTTTCTAATTGATGTAGGTTGAGTAGAAGGTATATCAAATTTTTTTGTCATTTCTTAACTGATGTAGGACAAGTAGAAGATATATCAACCTAATGGCTAGAACCCACAAAAGTTGATTGCTGAAATCTTAGTTTTAGGTTTGGAATTTCAGCTTAGGTTGAAATTTTAAGTTTTGATATAGCTAGAATTTTAGGTTTGATATGGGTAATTTTAGGGCTTTAATTGTTGGAAATTTAGGTTAAAAGTGTTGAGATTTAGTGAGATAAACAAGTAATGGAAGGTAAGAGAAATAGTAATTCATAAAGTTTAAGAATTACTCTTAGAAGAAAGGATCGCACTTTCTAATTAAAACTCAAGTTTATATAAAAGAATTCAGGATATCTATATTAAAGGATTGAGTATACATATTTACACACATACATATCTATAGAAAAATTCTTGGAACTCTAATTCTATTAATAAAGGGATTCGTAACTAAAAATATCCAAAATATAATTGAATCTTACTCTAATAAGAATTTTTTAATCATTAAATAAGTTTAAGTCCTACACGATTAGGATAATATATCTATTACTACTACTTATCTAATAAGGAAACCTAGCATAAAATCAATTTTAGCCCTTGTTGTCTTTGTTGTAACCTCAAGGCCCACTCTTCATTCTACTAAATTAAAGTTTATGATTTGACCTACATTTCTTTCTTCTAAGCCATTTATTTTCCCGTCCCCCCGCACCGGCATAGCGCTTTGGAAAAAAAAAACTTCGGAAGAATCAACTGACTTCTCCCTTCTTCCTTTATCTAGGGGAAAAGGAACCGTCGACTAGTTGGGAAGCTAGACATTCAGTGCTCATGATCCATTAATAGATCTTGCAGAGACAAAGGAAGAATATGGCTAAAGCACTAGCAGTAGATTAAGATCTTCTAGCTACATCCTTAGTCAGAGAGCCTCAATAAGTAGTTTCGGTAGCACCCCACCCTTACTTACCTTACCCTAGTTGGGGAAGGCCTTGTTGGTTGTCGATAAATAATTCCCATTTTTACCATTCTCTGAACCTTATAGTGAAGAGCGATTAGCCCCCAAAGTGGAAAGGATAGTGATTTGTCCTCTTTTATTTCTTTTATAAATTCGAAGCTCTTTTGCATTAATTCCCTTCGATTTGTCCAAAGTCGCCCTTGGTGTAGAATGTGATAAATATTAAATACTAATCATGTAGGTTTGGATTCAACTTCTAAATTCATATTTTGAAATCTAATAATTATCGTAAATTGATCTTCTTTTCTACTTGACAAGAAACTATTGATATCTACCAGCTCTTATGGCTATTTGTTCATCTAGAACATCCTCTATCTACTCTTTGAGATGAGGGATAGTTGTAATTCTCACAACTGCAGTAAGAGATTGTGTACCTTCATCTCCATGATAAACAATTAGACTAAGACTAGTTCTCATATTACTTAGTGATGAAAATCATAACAGTGATTTAGGATAAATTATTTCCTAATCATAAAATAGGAAACAAGAGGATATCACGGATATTTACTTTAGGAAATTGTTGTAAATAAGGGATATTGCTGTAAATAGGAATTATTTTAGTTACCTAATTTAAGCTAGGGCTTGTGTATATATTCAAAGGCACTTCTTGTGCAAAATAAGAAAAAAGATTATTTCTTTTTTCATGGTATTAGAGCCCAGGTCGCTGTAACTCCTGGTTTCTTTCTTTTCTAACACTTACTTGGCCTTCATTGCCATTAGTGCCTTTTGGAAAACAGATGGTTGAAGCTAATACTAGCAAAAACCCCAACGCAAAGGTCTCTTCCTCCTCTGAAATCTCCTTTGTTGGTAATCCGAAAATGTACACCCCTACCCATATTGGTGAATTACAAACCATGTTTCCATCTTACCAACTCAATGGTAAAAACTACCTCCACTAGGCACAAATGGTTAAGACTTTCCTTAAGGGCAAGGGAAAGCTTTCTCACCTATTAGGACCTGCTCTTGCTGTTTCGGATCCCAAGTTTGAGGCTTGGGATATAGATGATTCCTTAATCATGTCATGGCTTTGGAACTCTATGGAACCAGACATTAGAAGTGCTTACATGTTCCTCTCATCTGCTAAGGAGATATGGGATGTTGTTACTCAATCTTATTCTAAGGTAAGTGATGCCTCTTTAATTTATGAGATTAAGACCAGAATCTCATCTATCAAGCAAGGTATGCACTCTACAGAATCTCATCTATCAAGCAAGGTATGCACTCTATCACTGAATATTACAATCTAATGAAGAGTCTTTGGCTTGAGTTGGATCATTATCAGAATTTTAAAATGTGGTGCAGTGATGACAATGTCAAATTACAAAAGTTTGTAGAAAGGGAAAGAATTTTGGAATTCTTAGTAGGTCTTTATGTTGAATTTGACCAACTTTGGGTTCAAATACTTGGTAAAGACCCTTTGCTGTCTTTGAATGAGGCCTTCTCACTCATCTAGGTAGAAGAGAGCCTGAGAATTGTGATGTTGGAATCCAAATCTGCTGACAGCTCAGCATTCATGTCTATGAAAACCAACAAAGAAGCCCTTAACCACCACCAACAGAATCCTTAAAATAAGGAAGCTGTCTGGTGCAGTTTTTGTAAGAAGCCACGTCACACTAGAGAGACCTGCTGGAAGTTACATGGGAAGCCATAGAAAGCACGAAAAGAAGGGGCAAACAAGGATGGACAGGCCAAAGCCCACTTCACTGAACCTACAAACTCTGGAGATTATGATCAAGCTAGATTAGAACCAAAAGGACCTAACAAACTTAACAAAGAAGAGATAGAGGGCCTGAAGAGCATTCTGAATTCCCTGCAAGGTGCTGGTGCATCATGTTCATTAGCCTAATCAGGTGATTTTTCTAATTTTCATGCTCTTAGTGCCTCATTAGTGTCTCCTAGGGATTCTTGGGTTGTAGATTCAGGTGCTACAGACCATATGACTACCTTTCATCATTCTTTTATTTCTTATAGCCCCTGTCCTAGTAACATAAAAGTTAAAGTTGCAGAGGGCTCTCTTACTACTGTTGCAGGTTAAGGAACCATTCCTTTGTCCTCTAATCTTCTCTTGAAAAGAGTACTACATATTCCACAACTTTTGGCCAATCCTTTGTCCATTAAAAGATTTACCAGAGACTTGAATTGCTTTGCCATCTTTGATCCTAATTATTGTGTATTTTAGGATCGAGAAACGAGGAAGATGATTGGGCATGCTAAGGAAAAGGATGGACTCTACCTTCTAGAGTCCCATAGTGGAGACAAAACCTCACATCCCTCCTTGACTTTCATGACCAGAGATACTCTTAACCCTATTTGGTTTCACCATTTAGGTCACGCTTCTTTTAGTTTATTGAGAACCATGTTTCCTAATTTGTTTAAAAACAGTGATCCTAACAGTTTCCATTGTGATGTGTGTGAGTTTGCCAAACATTGTCATACTTCCATTCCTTTGAGCAATAATAAATCTGAATTTTCTTTTAATTTGATTCATTCTGATATATGGAGACCTTCAAGGATACCTAATGTGTCAAGAGCTAAATGGTTTGTTACCTTTATTGATGATTGCACAAGGGTCACATGGGTCTTTCTCATGAAAAACAAATCAAAGGTCAGTGAGATTTTTCCTAATTTCTTTCATATGATAAAAAACCAGTTTAGGGTGAGTATAAAAGGGGTCAGGAGTTATAATGCCCGGGAATACTTTAATCAAACCTTATCTTCTTTCTTTCAACGTGAAGGTATTATCCATTTTTCATCTTGCGTTGACACACATCAACAAAATGGGGTGGCTGAGCGTAAAGTAGACATTTACTTGAAGTCAGTAAAGCATTATTATATCAAATGAATATCCCTAAACACTATTGGGGAGAGGGAGAGGTTGTTTTAACTGGAATTCACTTGATAAACGGATTGCCTTCACGACCTCTAGAATTCAAAACAATGGTAGAAATGCTCCATAATTTCTTCTCCAGCTTTAATATAAATAGTCTAACTCCAAGGGTGTTTGGATGTGTTAGTTTTGTTCATATTTATGCTCACAATAAGGGCAAACTTGACCCACAAGCCCTAAAGTGCATCTCTGTTGGCTACTCTCCTACACAAAAAAGGTATAAATGTTTTCATCCTCTCTAACATGAATTCTTCATTTCCAAGGACGTGTCATTTGTTGAGAGTCAATGTTTCTTCTTTAATACTTATCTTCAGGGGGAGATGGGGAATTATGCGGAAGATAAGTATAGGGAGACTAACTTCTTACTTGATTTATCTTTCCCAAAT
Organism: Erythroxylum guanchezii; assembly: GCA_025629825.1. Classification (NCBI taxonomy): domain Eukaryota; kingdom Viridiplantae; phylum Streptophyta; class Magnoliopsida; order Malpighiales; family Erythroxylaceae; genus Erythroxylum; species Erythroxylum guanchezii. Next base: position 87,054 of record JAOTAX010000010.1, on the reverse strand, counting down.
ACACAGACTAAGTCAACCACTACTATCCCCTACACCACCTAACCAATCTGACCAAAATAAGGTAGAAAGCGCCTAGCCAGATATCTCAAACCTATCCCTAACAAGCCTCTCTTAGTCTACTCACGAAGGGATGTTGTCCAGACCTTATCAGAGTAGGCTCAAGGATCTAACCTGGAATCAAGTACTGAAATACAAAATCCTGAACTTGATGATTTGTATGTCCCTATAGCTCTTAGGAAAGGCACACGAACATGCACTAAATACCCAATTTCACACTACACTTCACTTGACAAATGTTCTCCAAGCCATAAATGTTTTCTTACAAAAATAAATTCAAGCTCCACACCACAAACACTTGATGAGGCACTTAGGGATAGGAATTGGAAAAATGCCATGGATGATGAGATGAATGCATTAATCAAGAATCAAACATGGGAAATAGTGGATTCACTAAAAGGAAAAAAAAAAACCAATAGGATGTATCACGATTAAATATAAAGCAGATGGTTCATTGGAAAGATATAAAGCAAGGCTGGTAGTTAAGGGGTATACTCAAACTTATGGGGTTGATTATATGTATACTGTTATCCTTGGCAGCTAATTTTGATTGGCACGTGCAGCAATTTGATGTAAAGAATGCCTTTTTACATGGTAATCTAAATGAAGAAGTGTACGTGATAACCCCTTCTGGATTTGAAGATAAGTTTGGGAATAGAGTATGCAAATTAAAGAAAGCCCTGTATGACCTTAAACAATCTCCTCAAGCATGCTTTGGGAGATTCACAAAGGCTATGCTGGAAATGAAGTACAAGCAAAGTCAAGGATATCACACTCTATTTATTAAATTCGCTGCAGAAAACAAAATGGCAGCCCTCATTGTTTGTGTGGATGACATCATAGTTATAGGTAATGATCTTGAAGAGATGAAACACCTCAAACTTAAAACTTGCCCAAGAGTTTGAAATCAATGATTTGGGAAAGTTGAAATATTGTTTGGGCATAGAAGTAGCTCATTCAAAAGAGGGAATTTTTCTATCCCAACGCAAGTATATTATGGATCTTCTAGAAGAAACTGGAATGATAGGGTGCAAATCAATTGATACACCTATAGAACAGATCATAGACTAAGCGAGGCCAAAGATGATGAAACTATTGACAGCGGGAGGTATCAAAGACTAGTGGGAAGACTAATTTATTTGTCACATACCAGGCTTGACATAGCATATCTAGTAAGTGTAATTAGTCAGTTCATGCATGACCCTAAAAATGTCAGATCTTCAAGCAGTGTATAGGATATTGAGGTACCTTAAAACTACCCCCGGTAGAGGGATTATGTTTAAGAAAAATGACAATAAAACAGTTGACGCTTATACAAATGCAGATTGGGCAGGTTCAAGCATTGATAGAAGGTCAACCACTGGGTACTGCACTATGTTTTTGGGCAATCTTATCACTTGGAGAACTAAGAAGCAATCAGTTGTGGCTAGATCAAGTGCTAAGGCAGAGTTTAGAGCTATGGCTCACGGTATATGTGAGCTCTTGTGGATTCGTATCATCCTGAATGATTTGAAAGTTAGGTGGCAAGGACCTATGAAGCTCTACTGTGATAATAAGTTAGCTATTAATATAGGTCACAACCCATTACAGCATGATAGAACTAAACACATTGAGATTGATAGGTACTTCATTAAAGAAAAATCGGAAAGTGGGCTTATTTGCACCCCATACGTTCCCACTGCCAAACAAATGGCAGATGTATTGACTAAGGGGTTGGCAAATGCACAATTTCAAGATGTTATAAGCAAGCTGGGATGCAAGACATCTATGCACCTACTAGCTTGAGGGGAAGTGATGAAAATCATAACAGTAATTTAGGAGAAATTATTTCCTAATCATAAAATAGGAAACAAGAGGATATCATGGATATTTACCTTAGGAAACTGCTGAAAATAGGGGATATTGTTGTAAATAGGAAATATTTTAGTTACCTAAATTAAGCTAGGACTTGTGTATATATTCAAAGGCACTTGTGCAAAATAAGAAAAAATACAACTTCTTTCTTCACTTAGTAATTTCAAAACATATGCATTGGTACTTATCTTTTTGATGATCTTATAAGGCCACACTCATTGAATGAAGTTTCTTCTTTTTTTTTTTTTTGGAAAATGTTCTTGGCGAATCCTTACCATCATCGTATCTCCTTTGTAGAATTCTATCATTGCCGATGTTAATCAACGTGTTCTCTATAAGTCAAGTTTCTCTGTTGTATGTGAATGTTGGATAACCTGACATATGTATGTGAATACCAGTGAGAAGTGGCAAACGTTAAGTTGTTTGAAATATTAATATATGGTCTTAGATTAAATGGGCTCGATACTATAGAGAAAACCTTAATATACATTATCCAAATTGTTCAAGCAGAAACTCTTCTGCTTAGGTGAAGATGTGTGTCATAGATGTAAACATGCTAAGACCTTACTATCTACTGAAATTTCAATGTTTGATTCATTGAGGCACATTAGTAGATATAATTATAGAAGAGACGATAGTTGAACAGCAGTAACATTACTATGATAAGATATGGAAATGAGCTGCAATTCTATATTTGCGCTGTAATTCCAGCTTTATATCAATGTTTTGGTTATGCGTAATGTTGGGTCAATAAGATTTGGAAAGATTAATTTTAATGAGCTTGCGAAGACTGATACTGCAGATGTGGCAGTCACATAACCTTTGACTGCATTTTACTTTTAATGTAATAATTAATCTGGCATTTACTCAGTCTGAGAATTATACAGACACACACCCTGCAGTTTGCACATTGAATGCTTGTTGTTAGTTTGAGATAGGCAAGGACATTCTTCTCATTTGGATGTATATATTTCCTCTATGCACAAGTTTGATTTAGTAAATCTTCTGGGTTGACAGTGACAAGCAAAGTAGAAGAATGACCACCACAGAGTCTACTTCACGGCCATCTCCAGTGGGCAACAAGTCTCAAGATGCTGCAGTGGGCATTCTTGTTCACATGTTGAGGACAGCACCTCCGCTGCGGCAGGATCCAAGTTATCATTCATCCCACTGTTTGAGAAGTGAGCTAGAGGAAGGGGTTGCTACAGCATCTGGGTTCTTTATGCCGAGGAAGACAACAGATGCTTTAGAAGAGCTGAGGAGTTACAGAGAAATGAAAGATCTGCTACTCTCTAAGAGTGGAACTAGGGTGATTGGCAAAGAAGAAGCTTAATCATGGGAGTGTCTTGTCTGCAAACTTTCTGCCACAGCAGCTTTGGTCCAGCTTAAATGCCGCACAAGCACTCTTACATGCTACTACTCCCCTTTCCTCTTCTTCGTCTTCTTCGTCACCACCTAACACCTGAAATTCCTTTGTGCTAGCTGTTGACTCAATGACATCAGATTAATTACTAAATATACTCGTGTTTTCAATTATATATATATATATATATATAAAAGAAAGATTGTATAAATAGGAAGTTAAGCATCCATGTTGATATCTGAAATACGACCAGTGACATTACTTGAATGAAATTGCATTATAGACACATGTCACACATCCAAAGGCGCAGCTATTGGAGGCAAATTGTTGCTGTCTACGAACCTGACATCAGAAAAATTTGTGATCAGGGGATGACGAGTGTGATATCAAGTAATGAAGCAGGTCCAGTGGCCGGTTCAATTGCATTCCAGGCTTCCCTCCATGATCACCAGATCAACCAGGAACTCGTGGGATTTGGACAGTTAACCAGAATCCAACGGAAACCGTTTGTTGGATCCATCAGTGTGCCAGGCTATATGGTATGTAGATAGTTATTTTGTGTGATGAATATGCAAGACTAGGAAATATTAGCAAATGTAGTAGGAAACAGCAGCCTATGATGATGTCTTCTTCATGATCATTTTAACCTATTATTAAGTTGGAAGGGCCAACACCTAATATTAAATGCAGAGAGAAGCGAAACTAGGGAGATAAACTGTATGAACAGTACATAATTCAAGTTTGAATGCTCAGATGGTTACTTTGATTAACTTGTTGAATGTTTCAGCCGTTATATCACCATTTTGTGTTAAGGTGTTTGCTTCACGGAAATTGATGGCCTAATCAAGAAGCAATTAGTTTCTTTGTAAATGGCTTGGAACAGGCCGATATTGAATCGCATGCAAAATCATGCTCCTCTTCGCTTCTCTCCCCTTTGATCACATTCGCTTTCAAGGTCAATCAATATGGCTGCCTCCGGCAATATAATTTGTTTAATACTCATAATTCACATTACAAGAAACAGTAACAAAATCACGAAGGTCTTCCTGAGAAAGAAACGAATAGATTTCTTAGCCAAAACTGATAAATGATAGGGAAATAGTCGGCAACAGCCATTGATTTGGTGGAAAAGAGTCAAGCTGATCTTGCCAATTGTTAGGGCATGACCAAGAGACCCAAGACGAATAAGCTGAAGTCATTGTTCACATATAATGCAGGTCCAAATTACATTAGGATCAAGAATTAGGCAATGTGGAATTCGCAGTTTGTAAGGAGCACTAGGGGCCAGGAAAATTAAGTAGAGCATAACATCTCCGCTGCCGCAGAACATCGTACAGCTTGGTAAACAGCCTTGCTTGCTCTGCTTTAGCCAATCTAGTAATACTCCGCAAGCGTTTATACGTCTATGTCCTGTCAATTCGTTCATTCAGGTGTCGAAGATGATCCTAAAAACGAAAGAAGGATACAAGATATCCATTACACATTATTTGAATTAGGAAAAGGAGCATTTAAAGTTGGACTTGCCTATCTAGACGCCTCCATTTTTGGCGCAGCTTGCATTCTGCACCAAGCAAAAGAAAATATTAAAAGAAGCCTGCAAACTCCATCAATGGCTTTGCATAGACATTAGCCAAGTATGGAGGAGCCCTTACACAGATTGCTATACAATCTGCCCTTACAGACAAACACTCCGATATATACTAAATATCCCCTCAGCCACTCACCATCCTCATCCATTGCAAGCATTGCCTTGCACTGTTAACTATGATAAAACGTCTTTTTCAAAAAGCTTCTTGTTGCCATAGCGAGTGTCTATAACCAAGATTGGTACTTGGGAATGCTAGTTGGAACGTTTTGCATCCTCCATATAACATCAGACCCGGCACCACTGTTGATTGAATAACTACTTATATCACGTTCTCTTTCTTTCATTTATTACCCAATACTACACTGTACGATTTACCCATGAATGACACACCGCACTTGCAACTTGATCATTTTAAAAGCAATAACCAACTCCAAAGATGCTTCTCCCAAGTAATAATCCAAACTTCAGAAGAATAAATAATACCAAAAGAATTTTGTTAAGCACTTAGTTCATCCATGGAGATCCAAGTTAAGTTGGATTTTAGTAACAACAAAAGATTTACAATTTGAACACCACAACAAGCTCTGACATTTTGATATTTCTAATTAATAAAGAAAGATTTGAATTTGTAAATTACTTCTTATCGAGAACCATGGCTTTATTTCTTATTCTTGATTAGCTTTAAAACTTATCAAAGAATTCCTATTCATGTGATACATTTTCTTCTCATTTTAGAATTCTACCGAACATTACCTTCAAAAACACCAAGAATTACAGAAGAATTAGAGAGAAGATGAAACTGTTATTCTTTTCTCTAAAGCTAGTTAGAGTCTATTGGTTTCAACTCATAATGAATATTATAGCCATTAGCTACAATTACCCTCCCCCCCAGTCCCGTTTATACATTTTCGGTTGTCTAATTCCATCGCTAGATTAAATGATGATGCAAACTCACATGTTTTAAGTTCTCCATCATGCTGTTTATTCACTAACGATATGGCTGTAAGCCTTCAGCTAGGTTTCCACTCCAAATATCATCATTTTGCTCTCACGTAACATTCTTTCCCCCTTCAGCAACTTTGTCCACAAGGTTGATCTCACTACTGATGTTGAATATCATACAAAAATTCTCAACATGACCTTGTTACTTGTTTCCTACTATTGTATCAATATTTGCACCTACACTTTATTGTCTCTTTATATCAATCTCCGCTCCAAAATAGTTATTGGAATTTTGGAAATCACGTCCATCATTTTTGGTAAAATCGATGAATTTACGCTTATCAACACATGTTTCTAAAGTTGAGAAACATCAAATGCATGAACATCAAATGCAGGATGAATTTGTGATGACTACTACAACTCAACCTTTCCGATGCGAATAAAAGAGACAACTTATAATTGATATTTCTATGCACAATGTTGCCTATAAGAGTGTAGTTTGAGAAACACCCACTCTCCTATATTGAATTCCCTCTCAATTCTCCTCCTATCAACCACCTATTTTATTCTACTTAAGCATGGTTCATATGGAACTGCATCAGGCAGTGCTTGTTTAACAATTATTAGCTTGCTATCTCCAGTAAAATATGGTATATGAAGTGGTGGTGGATAACCATATAATTCCTTGAATGGTATAACTTATATGGCTGAATGAAAGCTTGTTGTATACCACCATTTCGCCAATAAAAGCTATTGCATCCATTTGTGAGGACAGTCACTAGTCATGCATCTCAAATACGTTTTCAATGTTCTACTCAAGACTTTTATTTGTCCGTCGTCGTTTTTGGACAGACTTGATCGCCGGCCTCTTTTGATTCCAACCAATTACAATCTGGTTACTTCAGAAATTGTTGAATTTTTGGACCTCTCGTGAACAGTGTTGCTTTCGTTTCGAAGTCGTTTTTCTACTGCTCCTTTCTTCACCCCTATCATGCCATTATGTCAGATACTAAGGAAGCTTCTAAGGAGGTAGAGAAACATTATCCTACCAATGACAGTCCCTATTCTCTAATTAGTCCTATTAAATTAGATGGCAGTAGCACTTATTTAGACTGGTCTAGATCATGTTTTTTGTCTATCAAGGCTAGAAGGCTACAAGGTTACATTGATGGGAATAAGAAACTACCACTCGTTACTGATCCTACTTTTATTCAATGGGACTGGGATAATTCATTGGTTATGTCTTGGCTTCTTAATTCCATGCATCCTAAGATCTCCTGACAATAGTTACTATTTGACTTCGGTCGTTCCCACTTCAATTGGGCTTACCATGAAGTTTCCAACATTTTTCCCTAGTATGCCGATGCTTCTTGCAGTATGTGCAGAATAAGGAATCCCGATTAAAAGGCTTGGATGAGTCCGCTCTAGGAATAACCGTAGGATTGTTAGCTTCCTTCAATTCCGTGGCCTTGGTAATGCGTGCAGAACCATCCCCTCCTTGAGGTTCAAGCATAACACTTCAACGACCCTCTTTTGCACGTATAATAGCAATTGTCTCATTTAGAGACGGTAGGTCTTGTCTTCCCAAAATCTGCACCCTTATAGGATCAAATTCTACGTTTAAACCTGCCAAAAAATCATAAATATGATTCTTTTCCACAAAACGCTTCATAATTGCTGCATCTTCACTACAACTTATTTGGATACTTTGATAATGATCCATCTCTTGCCACAAGCTTTGTAGGAGACTCGAATATTTAGTGACAATCCGAGTCTCTTGTTTAGTTGCTGAAACTTTCGTCCTAATCTCATAGATCTGTGCAGCATCATTAACTTTGAAATAAGTTTGTCGAATAGCCTCCCAAATCTCCTTGAAAGTTCCGAGGAACATAAATGTGTCACTTATCTCTGGCAGTATCGAGTTCTATAACCAAGACATCACCATTGAGTCTTGTTCATCCTATGCCGCAAATCTTGGATCATCCTGTGAAGGATCAGTGCCCATTAAATGGCTCAATTTCCCTCTCCCCTTTAGGAATGTGCAGACCAGTTATGACCACTTTAAATAGTTCTTCCCATTCAATCGGTATGCAGCTTGAATATTCTGCAAATCTCCGGGTATGGCAGCAGCAACGTTCTCGATCGTGGAGCTGATGATTTCAGCAGAACTACTAGGTGATTCTGACATGATTGATTAGGTAAGGCTAAGGAAAGGAGCGGGAAATTGAGTGATAAGCCTAGGACGTTGAGAGGGACAGTGGAGATGATGCTCTCGGTCAGTATGACCAGAGAAACA
>JAOTAX010000010.1:59446-70666 GCA_025629825.1 Erythroxylum guanchezii | reverse complement strand
TTGAGTGATAAGCCTAGGACGTTGAGAGGGACAGTGGAGATGATGCTCTCGGTCAGTATGACCAGAGAAACAAATCAGAGTTTTTAAGAAAGAGCGAACAGCTCTGACACCATGTGAAAATAGTAGCAGAGAAGACTAAATACATTCTCATAATCAGTAGGTTACAGCCATAGTATATATATACAATTGTCTATATTATATATACAGCAGATTCCCTAAGAAACATGGAAATCTGTATCTTATCATAATCCCTAAAAATCAGGGATTTATATGATTCCTATACAATCTTCTAGATACCGCTACATAATCCGACAAGTTTATATGAGTCCACCATCTAGCTTCGAGAAAACTATCGGCTAACATAAAGTATGTAGACTCGAGAAGTCTATTCGTGGCCTTAAGCAGCCTCCAAGAGCATGGTTTGGAAGGTTTGGTAAGGTGGTCAAGAGCTATAGCTATCATCAAAGTCAAGCAGACCATACTATGCTCTATAAGCATTCTGATAAAGGAAGATTAGCAGTCTTGATTGTCTATGTGGATGACATAATCTTGACAGATGATGATCTTGAAGAACTTGCAAGGTCAAAAAAGAAACTAGCGGAGGAGTTTGAGATTAAAGATCTAGGAATTTTAAAATATTTCCTTGGCATGGAGTTTGCAAGATCTACTTTATTATCAAAATCGGGTAATAGTTCCACCCCATTATGTCATCATCCAACAACTATTGCAGGAGTTTCATGATTACACCGTAGGAGGTCATTCGGGTGTACTCAGAACTTTGATAGGACTTGTTATAAATCAAACAACTTAAGGTAAATAGAGAATTAATGGAGAAGAAAAGATAGATCTGTAGAAGTTCATTAATAACGAGAATGTCACCAATACTGCCCAACAGCACTTATGAGGAGTTGTGAACCTCTACTAATCCCTACAAAGACCCAAGATAAGAAAAATGACCATCCCCTCTCTTTCCTCCCCTAGATTATATATATGACTTATAGTAACGGATTCCTCTCACAAAGATGACATGGCAGCAGCACTTACATCTATACAGACGCAATAACAACTTATCATGACAAAAATAACAACTTCAACAAACTCACAAGGACACCAGCTCATAAAGGAGTCAATATGACAGATCCTTCACAGCCTTGGGCCTCCCAGCTTTCCCTTCCTTCTCCTATAAACCAATAGAAGCTTATCAATACTCCCCCCTTTTAAATTCACCTTGTACTCAGAGTAAAAGGTTGGAAACTGCTGCCGAATCTCACTAGCCAACTCCCAAGTTGCTTCAAAGTCGGGCAAATTCTTCCATGAAACCAACACCTCCACTCCCTGAGGTCCCTGGCGCACCTCCTTAATAGTAGCTAGTTCCACTAGCCACTCCAAGCCTTCAGTCAAAGAGGGAGGCAACGATTGCACTTTCTCTAAGTTGCCTATAACGCGTTTCAGTTGTGACACATAGAAGACGGGGTGGATAGCAGCTGTTGAACACAACTCCAACTTATAGGCCATCGGACCGATACACTGCAACACTTTGAAAGGGCTGAAAAAAGGTGGGGACAATTTCTCATTAACCTTCCAAGCTAACGAACACATCCGATAGGGCTGCTGTTTCAAAAACACCATGTTGCCCACCTAAATTCCACCTCCCTACGACGTGCATCAGCTTTCTGCTTCATTTAGTTCTGGGCAAAACACAGCTGATCCTTCAACTCAGTCAAAACTGCATCCCTCTGTTTTAAAGAATCCTCCAAATCAATGTTGGCAATGGACCTGGAAGCTTCATACCGAAAAAGAGGTGTAGGATCCCTCCCATAGACAATCTTAAAAGGGGTGGTATGTGTCATAGAGTGATATGAAGTATTAAACCAATACTCGACCCAAGACAGTCATGATGCCCACTCCTGCGGTTTGGATTGCACAAAGCAACGAAGATAAGTTTCCAAGCTCCGATTAACAAACTCGCTTTGCCTATCACTTTTAGGATGATAGGCGGTGCTACGATTCAATTGAGTGCACTGCAACCTAAAGAGCTCGGTCCAAAAATGACTCATAAATATTTTGTCGCAGGAAGCCATGTAGGCGTACCACCCCAACGACGAACTCTTCAGCCACCTTCTTAGCCGTGAAGGGATGTTTGAGAGCAATGAAATGACAACATTTGCTTAAGCGATCCACAACCACCAACACAGTATCGTAACCATGAGATTTAGGCAGACCCTCAATAAAATCCATACTAATGTCTTCCTAAATTGCATGAGGAATGGGCGAAGGTTGTAACAAACCGGCTGGAGAAAGAGTCTCATACTTCATCTGTTGGCAAATGGGACAGCTAGCCACAAAGTTTTTGACATCAGCTTTCATGCCTTCCCAAAACAACTCCCTGGTGAGCAATTTGTATGTTTTGAGAAAACCTCCATGACCCCCAATCGGGGTGCAATGAAATTCAGTCAGTAATCGTTGCTTCAAAGCCGAATCTTTAGGAATCACCACCCTTCCCAAATAATAGACCAGGCCATTGCATACTATCCAACCCGGTTTGGCCTCTGGATCCATACTTAAATTTTGCATAATTGCAGCCAATTTCGTGTCGATACTCACCGTATCCGTAACCTCCTTCCAATCCACCGTGGAAGCCATAATAAGATGATGAAGTTCCACATAAGAGGGAATTCGCGATAATGCATCAGCTGCGACATTTTCTCTGCCAGGCTTGTATTGAATGTCAAAATCAAATCCCATCAATTTGGTCATCCAGTGCTGACAATTCGGAGCCACTAGCCGCTGTTGCAATAAGAACTTCAGGCTCCTTTGATCTATTCTCACCACGAAATGCCTCCCTAGAAGGTAATGTCGCCATTTTTGAACCGCAAATATAATTGCCATGAGCTCCCTTTCATATACTAACTTTTGCCGAGCTCTACTATTTAAAGCGTGACTAAGGAACGCAATGGGTCGTCCATTTTGCATTAGTACCGCACCTAACCCTCATCCTAACGCGTCCATTTCCAGAATAAAATCTTAGCGACAATACGGGGACCTTCTACATAGCTTCCTTTAATTGGACCACGGCAGCTAAAGCTTCTTCAGTCCATACAAAGAAGTCCTTCAAGAGCTTTGTTAAAGGAGCAGCGATTTTGCCATAGTCACGGACGAACTGCCGATAATAGCCAGTCAGTCCTAAGAATCCCCTCAACTCCTTCGGAGGTTTACAATCCACAACATTGATTCTTCTTTGAGAAATTGGTACCCCCAAGTATTTGAAGGGTAGTTGCCCTTGTGTTAATCCCATCTCGATAGCTGTAGATGCTACCTCTCTATTTAAGTTGCAAGATAAATAGAAACAACTCTTCAGAGGGTTGCATCTTAAACCTGAAATCTCTTGGAATTCCTTCATTGCTTATAAATGTTATCGTCCACCGAATCAAAAAATTGTTTTGTGAGTATAGATGTCACCTTTAAGGAATTAGAGTCCTACTTTTCTCCATTCCAATCACCTCCTCAGTGGGAGAATAGGGAAAAAGACTAGTCACCAAATCATTATGGGCCTATGCAAATTCTTAATCCTATCATTAGTAGTGAGAAGAAAATCCTAAAGATGGAAAGCTTGATAAGTCAAATTTGAAAACATATACTTGGAGAAAACATGTAGATAAAGCTATTGAACATGTTCTACCTAATCAAACGTCGTCTCTAAATTCAACTCCAGTGGAATCATCCGATCATAAAAGGTGTTCATGCTTGCACTAAACATCCTATATCTAACTTTGTTTCATATGATTCACTATCTCCTTCTTATAGAGCCTTTGTATTGTTGTTGTCTTCTGTTTGTATCCCACAAGATTGGCACAAAATTCTTAGTGAAACTAAATGGAAAGAAGCCATGGTAGATGAACACAGTTAGAATTCTTTTGTCCAGTGTAGCTAATCTTGGTTTAGATTTACAAAAACTTGATATTGATGCATTTTTGCATGGGGAGTTAAAAGAATAAGTCTATATGGAAATTCCCCTTGAATTTAACACTAAGAAAGTTAATGAAAGGTTTGTCGATTGAAGAAGACACTATATATCTTAAAGAAGTATCCGTACGATATGGTTTGATAGGTTTAGGAAAACTATGAGCCGTTTTGGGTATCATCAAAGCAATGCTAATCATAACTCATTTATTAAACAATGCAATGATAAGACCATAATACTTGGTGTCGACATTGATGATACAGTACTAAAAGGGGATAATATGGAGGAAATGATTCAATTGAAAAGATGTCTAGCTCAAGAATTTGAGATTAAAGACTTAGGCAAACTGCATTATTTCCTTGGAATTCAAGTCACCAAATTTGATAAATGAATATTTATCTCCCTGAGAAAATATTTTTTAGATCTTCTTGAAGAAACTACCATGCTAGGTTGCAAACCAACATATTCTCCGATTGAAGCTAATCATAAATTATGAGGAGCTAGTATATCAGTTGACATTGGTAGCTATCAACAACTAGTTGGAAGGTCAATATACTAGATTTGATAACAAAATATTTATCTCCCTGAAGAAATATGCTTTGGATTTTCTCGAAGAAACTAGCATGCTAGGTTGTAAACCAATAGATTTTCATATTAAAGCTAATCATAAATTACGAGGAGGAGCTGGTAAATCTATTGACATTGATACATATCAATGACTAGTTGGAAAGTTGGTTTATCTATCCCACAACAGACTTGATCTAGCATACGTTGTAAGTATAGTAAGTGAGTATATGCATTGATCCTCGAGAGTCACATTCAGATGTTGTACTACGTATTTTAAGGTACGTAAAATCTGCACCAGGAAAAAGGTTACTCTTCTCTAAACATAGTCACCTAAAATTAGAAGGCTTCACAAACACGTATTGGACACGATGTCCTAACGATAGAAGGTCTACTTCGGGTTATTGCACATTTATATAGGTGGCAATTTAGTTACTTGGAGGAGTAAAAAATCGGGTGTTGTAGCAAGATCAAGTGCAGAAGTTGAATATAGAGTTATGGCCCGTTGTTGTAGCTTCAAAAAGTAATCCATGAACTACAATTGTTGGATGAATATTTGTTTTCCTTATATTGTGAGAACAAGGTTGCTATTAACATTGCTCACAATCCAATTCAAGATGACAAGACAAAACATATTGAAATTGATCGACATTTCATCAAGGGAAAAGATAAGTTGCAGGGCTTACAACATTTCTCGTGTATCTTCAGAAAATCAATTAGCTGATATTTTCACTTAGGGACTTGGCAATAAGACGTTTCATGTCTTGGATAGCAAGATGGGTATGCGATATATCTATACACCATCTTGAGAGGGAGTGTTGACATCTGTATATTCCTAGTCTTGTGGGATAAGTTTTAGCGTATTCCCAGTTTTGTCGGACTTCCTTGTATAGGACCTAATTTATAGAGATTATCCCTATATAGTCTTATATCACAAAAGTATATGCGATTTACTTTTCTCTTCTATCTTCCTTTTATTATTTCAACATATAAACATGAGCTGTTTTGGGTATCACCAAAGCATGAAAGCAATGCTAATCATACCTTTTTTATCAAACACTGCAATGATAAGATCATAATACTTATTGTCTACATTGATGATACGGTACTAACAGGGGATAATATGGAGGAAATGATTCGATTGAAAATAGACATGCGGTTACCGAATTCCTTGAATAGGATCCATAGAAAGATTAGTAAAAAAAGAAAAATCTGCTCGGTCAAGCTGCAAACCTTTTTCAGTAATCTTGAAGAAAATTTCCGCAGAGTCAATTCGTCAAGCACGTGACCTCCAATTCGATGGGTTTCTTCACACGCACTAAGCAGAGAGGAGGTAATGTAGATGGAAAGGATAGGTGGGAGTAATATTTTCAGTTCAGATTGTTCTTGCTCGATAGTTGTCTCCTCCCAACCCTTCAAATTTCAGGAAGGAACCCAACTCAGTATACAGTACTTGAAACATATCCATGAAAAACATTAAGTAGTCAGATAAACAAAACACCATTATGCATCAACCCTTTTGTATTTACACTGAGAAGCTAAACCAGCACCAAAGTGATATAAAACGATAGACAAGAATGGATACCAAACTAAAATGGAGGGAAAATAAGCTTCTAACCTTCTTGGAGACCAATAAGACTGGCAGTCCAAATAAAAACATAAATCCACATTTAGCATTTGGGGGCTAAAAAATGGTCCCTTGGCTCGTGGCTTTGTTACTAGGCCTGCTATGAAGACCCATTGTCATTCACATGAAAATATAAATTAAAATTTACGGAATCTAGTACTTTTTTCTCCGTTGAAGTTGTCGTTAGTCAGTCGCCCTCGCCCTTTGTTCCTCATTCTCGTTGCTTGTCATCTGTACTTATTATCAACTGCATTTTGTAAAATGTAATCTTTTATGTTGGGTATAGGATGTTTTGGACGAGGATGGCAATTTTTGGCCCATGGATTTATATTTAGCTGTTTTTAACAGGTCAGATTTAAGTTTAAACAAATTTAAAATTCATTTATTGTACACAAAACATTATTTTATTTATAAGAGTTGAGTTTTGGATAACTTTAAATATGAAAAACTCAAACTCTAATCTAATTAGAAAATAAATTATTCTATATTGTTAATTTTTAAAAAAATATTTTAAAAAACTTGCCCCCATTATTTTGAACTTATTCTACATCCAAATTTAAGGATGACAACGGGCACAACTCAATCTTTATTTTGGGTGAATAAAAGACTTTGAGTATCTAGAGCAAAAAGAGGACAAGCTTTGGTATAAAATTAATCGAGTGATTATCGATAAGAACATTGATCCAAGTCTATATGGTGATAAGAACTTTGCATGCTTTTGGCCTGAACTTTTACATTACCTCGATATACCCTTACATTTGATTGAGTAACACTCTTTTTAGTTCATTCAAAAATAATAATAAAAGACTTTTAAAATGCCATTTGGAGCAACATTGTACTCATACAAAACAGCCGGCCTTGTTAATAACGCATTATTTTTATCCTAAGATAGATTCATGCAAAGAGCATGACAGACAAAATGGATCGTCAGAAACACAAAACTCAAAATTACCTCGACTTGTATGATGCAATGATAAACCTAGAAACAGACACAATAAGACGTAAAAATGTCAAGCTATTACTAAGGGAGTAGTTGTTCTTTTTACAAGAACATATTGATTCCTGCTTCAAAACATTAGCTGGCTTTAGCTTTACCAGACTAATTTTATCTTCTTGTGATTGCTGTTTTGCTGCATCTAATTAGTGCTTTATTAGGTGCAAAAGAAAAACAGAGTTGAAGGACGGAAACAAAATCCTAAGACTTGAAAGGAACATACTTTGACAAAAAAGAAATGAATAGATAAAGATTCTATAGTTTTCAATCACTCACAGTAATTAACTAATTTTAGTAAACAGTTGCTTTAAAAATCTTAATATATATGAGCAAATAAATTATTAAAAGAGAACTTTTATTCAATTTTATTGTAAATTATCATTAATTATATATTTATAGATATTGGCATTTCAATAAATTATTTTATTTTTATAAAAAAATTTATTTATTATAAGCTAATTTTGTGATTGTTTAATACTGATTTAATTTAAAAAAATTTCTTATAAGTTTAATTTTTGAAACATTGATATTTTTTTCTGTATTCCTTCAAGTAGAGTTTTGAATCAGATATAGTCAATAATTCTATTAGCAATTAATAAGATAAATATCTTAAAAAATCTTGATATTATTACATACTGTGTACAGAAATAGAAGAGCCGGCTAAGGATTTGTTTTGGTTTTTGGTTTTTGTCTTTTTGGTGTGGGAAATGAATCTTTTGAGTCAACAATTGGCCGACTTTGTATTTGTACATAAATTCAGATTCACAAGTTGTCACTCCGGACCAAGATACTTGAAGAATTATCAACTGGGCTTATTCACACATTACTCTAAATATAATAATTAAGGTCGCCTTTGGACCAATTTAGACATGAAGCAACACTTTTATGATCAGTTCAAGAGACGTCTAATGTAAGGAATTAATCTTAATCCCATCATCAAATGTGTAGGGAATAATAAGTCGCTTTTAAGCAAGTAATGAAAATGTGTAGTAAGTGAAAGGCACTAACAATTTTGTCCTCGAGAACGTAATTAAATTGGTGGCAATTATTCGTAACGTGGAAATTATTAGGATTAAAAATGGGTGAGATCGACTTGTTTAAAAATGGAATAATAGATTTAAAAGTATCTATTTTTTGATTAAATTAGGTTAAATTATTATCCATAAGAATGGCACAAATAAATGGAGAGATAAGAGTGTAGGTAATTCTTAAGAGTCTATTATATAAAGAAAAGAGAAAGAATAAAGATAGATTAGATTCACCAGGGCAGTACCCCATGTTTTTTGTTATGTTGTTCACCATTTCATTCAAGCATAGAACAGGAGACATTTCATATAGACACCATGATTTCCCCAAGTCCTAGGCACATGCACACTGCATCACTCATCCAACCGCCGTAGTATATATAGTATTTGACTTTCAATTATAAGAGAAAGATTTTCTCAACATATAATCAAATTTTTATCAATCACAATTCCCACCGCGCCCTAATCTCTTCCATAAGTCTCCCAAATTCTCAAGCCTGTTTGGAATTGGAGGCCTCTCATCTGATCGGGAGAATCGGAGATGGTTTACGAAATTCAAAACGGAGAGTCGGGAATGGTGCGGAAATCAAGTTTCAGGTATAATTCACCCTTCGTACAGGTTTGCCTCATCGGGATGGTATGCTTCTGTTGTCCAGGTATGTTCAATGCTCTGAACGGCATGGGAGGAGGAGGTCAGCTCCATAAAACCGCCTCAAACAACGCCCTGACAGCCCTTTACACGACCTTCGCCATCTTCGGAGTCCTAGGTGGTGGCATCTACAACGTCTTGGGCCCCCGCCTCACCCTCGTCTCCGGCTGCAGCACTTACGTCCTCTACGCGGGCTCTTTCCTCTACTACAACCATTACCATCATCAGGCCTTTGCTATCGTCGCGGGTGCCATCCTAGGAGTCGGTGCCGGCCTTCTTTGGGCCGGTGAAGGTGCTATCATGACCTCCTACCCTCCTCCGCATCGCAAGGGCGTTTACATCTCTCTCTTCTGGAGCATCTTCAACATGGGAGGTGTCATCGGAGGTCTCATTCCTTTCATTCTCAATTACCATCGTAGTAAAGCGTCGTCCGTCAACGACGCCACTTACATTGGATTTATGTGTTTCATGCTCGCCGGAACTCTCCTCTCCTTGGCCATTCTTCCCCCAAACAGCGTGGTTCGCGACGACGGCACGCGCTGTTCCACCATTAAGTACTCCAAGGTGTCTACTGAGTTGGTTGAGATTCTCAAGTTGTTTCTCAATTGGAAGATGCTTCTCATTGCTCCTGCTGCTTGGGCCAGCAATTTTTTCTACACCTACCAGTTCAACAACGTCAACGCCACACTCTTCACTCTGAGGACTCGAGGATTGAACAACGTCTTTTACTGGGGAGCCCAGATGCTGGGTTCTGCAGGGATCGGGTATCTGTTGGATTTCAGTTTCAAGAGCAGGAGGATGAGGGGGTTCTTCGGAATCGGAGTGGTTGCTCTGCTTGGTACTGCTATTTGGGGCGGTGGGCTTGCCAATCAGCTCAATTACTCCCACCATAATATCCCTCCCTCTCTGGATTTCAAGGACTCTGGTTCCAGTTTTGCTGGACCCTTTGTACTGTACTTCAGTTATGGTCTTCTTGATGCTATGTTTCAGAGTTTGGTCTACTGGGTCATTGGAGCTTTGGCTAATGATTCTGAGATTCTTAGCAGGTTACTTCTTGTTAACTATTGGTTTATTCAATTAGCTAGCCTGTATTATGATATTATTTATTTATATTAACATAACTGCTTATAAACAGATACGTAGGATTCTACAAAGGAGTCCAAAGTGCAGGAGCTGCAGTTGCTTGGCAAGTAGATACGCAGAAAGTTCCAATGCTGACGCAATTGATAGTCAATTGGTCGCTAACTACTGTGAGTTATCCATTACTGGCTGTTCTTGTCTTGTTGGCGGTTAAGGATGAGACACCAACTGATCAAGAAGGTACTACTACTACTACTAGTGGCAACAACGAGCCGCCTGACGATGATTCTAGGCCTAACAAGCCTAATTTCTATAATTTGTCTCATTAATCCATCCTTCTGCTCATATTTTAATTTAAGATTCATGCCTGTAATTGTACTGCCCTTATTTATGGTCTAAACATATCCTTCTTCTTGCCAGTTCCTTTTTCTTTTTGCTTTGAACTATGTGCATGCGTAAGCGCCTCTTCTCTAGAAAAAAAGCACTTGACAGTTTCTTTTGATCGAAAAGTCAACGCCTGAGAAATATTAGGAGTTGAAGTAGCTCTTTTTGTATTTTAGAGTTCAGATTCTTCGTAGATTTTAGTAATTGTATTGATATGACCTTCGCTGAGGCTTGAAATTTAGTGTAGTTTTTTTCCTTGCAGCCGTAGGTTCAATGGATTTTAGAAAATTACTTTTGAGGTTGAGGACCACTTGTAGAGGGATAGACAGAAGAGCTTATGTTCAGCTTTTCCTCTTTATCCGTTAGGCTTGACAATTTGGTAATTCTATCAGTAATTAGTTATTATAATTATATTAACTAATTTAATAAATAACATCAACTATTTATTAAAAATATTTGATATAATTAGCTATTTAATATTTGTTGTTATTGTATTAAAATAACTCATGAGAGTATAATTTTAAAGCAAATTATAAGAGAATGAATCTTATATTTTTTTAATATTTTGTTTAATATTCTTATAAGAATTTAGATATTTAATTTTATAAAAATTAAATTTATAACTTTAATAATAATAATAATAATCTATTGTTAAATTCTCAATTAATATGAATGATGCAGCGAGTTATATTATATTAATATTTTTCATATAATATGTATAAATTTTATTATTTAATAAATTAAAACTATCTAAATTATAGTATAACACATATATGATATATAATAGTTATATACTAAAAACATTAATTTAATGCGACTTTTTATGTTCAAAAACTAAATATTATGTTATTTTTAAATGTAAACTAATATTATAAAATTAAATAAAGATTAAAAAATTTAATTAACTCTTTTATTATATTCTTTTAAACTTTACAA
>JAOTAX010000010.1:40611-51349 GCA_025629825.1 Erythroxylum guanchezii | reverse complement strand
TTGAAAACCCACAAGGCACATTTACTAAAATTGATCCTAGAATACCTAAACCTATGCATTTCTTAAGCTTCATGAACCAAAACCCTTCCAAAAATCCAAATGGTGAATTCGAACTTACCTTGAATCTTCACCAAATAACAAGATTGTTAGCTCAAATAAAAGCTCTTCTCTTCCTCTACCTTTTTTCCTTCTTGAGCAACCCCAAAATCTCTCTTTAAAATTACGAAATGAAGAAACCCTAAGTCAAAACTCCACTTTTTTCTCTACTACACCGAAACCTCTCTTCCTCTCTTCTTATTTTCATTTTTTCTTCATCTTAGAACAAGACCACACTTTTCTTCTCCCTTTTATACCCTTAATGAGTGTAAAAAGTCCATTTTACCCTTCCTTATATGCCTTAAGTCTTAAATGCTTACGTGATCTTCCAAAAATGCCCTTATACACTCTTGCTACTTTTAACCCATTAAACACCATACTATACTCTAACTTAACTCTAATTTCTCCTTATGCTTGCAAAAATCATGGACTAAATTCTAAGAAAATGAAATAAAGCAAAATAAATAACGAAAAAATTATGGGGTCCAACATACGGAACCATGTGATAGCATAAGCATCTCAACATAAAGAATTTCAAAACAAAATATCATTTATTAATAAATCCTTTGTAGGCTAAGGTCAGTCACTTCAATAGCAAACAGAACATTCAGAATACAGAACTAATTTTCAGAATAGGGTGTTAACCTATCAGATCAAAATATGATTTATTTCGTATCAAAACTTATCAGAGATCAAAAATACAAAAAGAGTTCGACTATAAGTCCATGAACAGAAGCGGGTAATAGGACTTATACAAAAGATACCATGATTGGTATCAATAAACAGAGGGAGACCTAAGTCTCCACACCAAAGTGTCACAGAGGGAGACCGAAGTCTTGACACCGAAGTGTCACAAAGGGAGACCGAAGTCTCGACACCGAAGTGTCACAGAGGCAAATGCAGACCTTTCTAGGCATGCCTGTTTACCCACGACTAGGACTTGACAGTTTTAAAACCAAACAAAATTCATTTCATTAGTAACATACTTAGTCAATCATTGGTTTCATACCATGAATTCAGACATATAACATTCTTACAGCTTTGCAAATCATTCAATGAATTCAAAACAGTAGCAACAAAATAGTCCAAGTACTATAAAAATTTACTTACAAAAGAGACCATCTAAATTACTTACTGATATTTTCTTATTGCTTAGTGCCTTGAAGTCCCGGCAATATCTGGAAGTAGTCTCTCAATACGTTCCTTTATAAGATTTAATCCAATCACATATCACTATTGTGCACGATATTAATTCATTAATGAACATTCATGTATACTGATTATGTATGATGCATGTCCATGAAAAATTCCGGGCTTCTTATTCTTACTCTGTTCACATTATCAATCATGTGAAACCATACTTAATTTCTCAATCTAGATTTATCTCACAACTAGCTTTTGGGTCCACTTTGCGCAATTATTCTCATCAGGGAGGTGAGGTAATTTGATAACACTTCCTTCTAAAAATTGTTCTCCTAAGTCTTAGGTTTCTAATGATACCAAGATCATTCCATTTGGTTCTGTATACTGAAAGTTATACTCAAAAGATCTCAGACTGTACTTAAGCTTTAACAAAATTCTTATCTCAACTTCAAATCAGATTCTAAAATTCTTAGAGGCAGAATTAGAATTCAATCTCTTCAGACATTCTATAGCCCTACGTCACTAATTTACTCCAAATCAAAAATCATCCATTTGGATAACCATAGAAGAAGCTATAGGCAAAAGAAGGATAGATGTTCAATGTGCAAAAGCTTTTGGGTTTTTTTAACCCAACCAAAATAAAGTCACGGGTGTGACACCATCACTCACATCCATGCATACCAAAATAAATCAGTTACGGGTGTGAGAACATCACTCACACCTATGCCTAACAAAAACTCACGGCTTTGAGACCTTAACTCACGGCCAGTGACGGAACCAGGAATTTAAGATAAGGGGCCCAAATATTTAATTTTTTAAATTTTGGGGGGCCCAGTACACCACTAACCTCTAAATAATCTCTTCCTAATATATATATATATATATATATATATATATATATATAAATTATTTAATAATCTTGGGGGTGGGGGCCCCAGTGTATCACTGGCCCCCACCTACCTCCGTCCCTGCTCACGGCCGTGCAACATCCAATCTCCAGAATAAACTTTCTTGATTTTTCATCAACATTTCATCTTAAATTCATCAATCAATCCATTTCAGATGACTATGATTTTTGGTGGAGATGTAGAACAATGTCTTATGAGTCTATTAGTTTAAGAATCAAGTCATTTGGACATCGGGTGAAGAAGTTATAACAAAAAGATTGAAGGATATTCAGAAAACAACCTTCTTCGGAAAGCATGGAAGTCGCGAATGTGCGCCTGCACGACCGCGACATTCCAGATGGACTTCCACACGATCGCGAGTCGCTAACCCCTTCAGCAAAGTCCGATCGTGCTTCTTCACCGAAACCAGATTTCTTCTTCTTCTTCTTTCATTCTTTTCCCAAATTTTCTCACTTCCATCTTATTCAATGAACACACATATATCACTTAAACCAATTCCTCTACTTCCATTTTAGTTCCACAATACATAACAATACCAAAATTCCATATTAAACTCAAACATCAAAACAGGCCATTATTCATGCAACTCTTTCAAACTTTTCTGCATTTTTTCCATCTTCTTCCTCACTTCTCCTTAATCCTTCATCACTAACTTGTACACTTACCTTTACTATTTTATTTCACTTCTTTATCATCTGAACTCATTTAAAACACAACTAAAAAATCAAGTTTATATTCAGAAACTAAAACTTGATACATACATATATTTCACCATTTCCAACTTTCTCTCTCTACTGTTAGAGTTGTAACAATAACAACTTACAAATCAAAACTGTTGGATCTCGTTTTTAGAGCCCAACATCTGGAATCATAAATTGAAAGCATACTATCCTATAGGGTTATTTTAGTGAACCCTCATTAGCCATCGTTCCACAAGGGTGGTGTGCCAAGATGAATCAATCACCAAAATTTCAATCTTATTGATCCAAACATGATTTCAATCTCAATCTTATTGAACCTGTTTCGGGACAATTGACATAAATTTCACTAAGGGTATCGGATATAGATCATCTTAGGATAGTTTCAAAGAGGACTTCAAGACCTACAACTTTTGTGAAGACCTTGAAGAGAGATTTTGCCATCTAAAGGGTCAAAATCTCAATTTTCCAACAGTGTAAAAGGATCAGACAAAGGTTCAGTCTAAGAAGGAATTAGATGAAGTTTCAGTCTAAAATGAACCAGACGAAGGTTCAGTCTAATAGGGAATCAGATGAAGTTTCAGTCTAAAATAAACCGGACGAAGGATTCAGTCAAAGGTAAATCAGACAGATGATTCAGTCAAAGCTAAATCAAACGAACAATTCAGTCAAAGCTGAATCAGACGATGGATTCAGACAAAGTTGAATCAAATAGATGATTCAGTCAAAGCTGAATCAAACAGACGATTTAATCAAAGCTGAATCAGACAGACGATTCAGTCAAAACTAAAGTAGACAATGGATTCAGTCAAAGCCAAATCAGACGAATGATTCAGTCAAAGCTGAATCAGACGGATGATTTAGTTAAAGCTGAATGAGACGATGGATTCAGTCAAACTGAATCAGACGAAGGGGCTTCTATAGGGTCTTCCTAACTGAATCAGATGAAGGGGCTTTTACAGGGTCTTCCTTACATCACCTAAAATTCTAAAACACTAACTACAGTCTCCAAATCGTCGCCAATGGTTTCTACATCCATTCTAACATCACTTTCACTCATATTCTTCCCAAATTCGTTTCTTCTAATGAGGTATCGCTCCTTATAATGACCATATCTCTTAAATCCGATGTCCAAAAATTTCATACTATAAAGCGTTGGAAAGCTAAAAGGATAAACTACAACTTCTCAGAAGACAACTTGTCAAATTTAGCCTAGATCAAAAACAATTTTTCCCTAGAAGTTAGAACACAATTTCTACCCTTTTGAAAACTTAAAAATGCAATGTACAAACTTTGAGAGTCATAAGCAAAATACAATCATATTCCATTAGCATCAAAAGATAAGAGTTTTACAAAGCTTTAATAAGCATTTCAAGCCATAATATATCAATATCTCAAAATCCCAAATTACAAAAGATACATGAATAATAATTTGCTCAAAATGCAACTAAAGCCTTGTTTTACAAAACTAACTTAAACTACCAAAATATTTCAAAAGTGGAGTGATGCCTCAACTCTTGGTTACTCGATCTCCTGCTCTTCACCTGAAGATGGGACGGAAAAGGAGGGGTGAGCTTAAAGCTTATTGGTAATAATTTTATAACCGGTAAAAGCAAAACCATTTAAAATAATCATTTCTATTATAAAAATTCACATTAATGCAAATCATGTATGCATCATTCTTGTCAACATATCATAAGTACATAAGCACATCAAAATGGTTTGGGTGGATCCAAAACACAACGTACTACACAGTTCCACATAATGGTCCTGTGTAGCTGTGAACTTAGGGGAGGCCATGAAAGAGCTCTATGCCTCTAGCGGGCAGGTGGGAGAAGCCTTTTGTCATAGTGCACTTGACTTAATTTAGGGGACCACCACAAACTCTTAATTTAGGGGACCACCATAAACTCACACAATCATGCATTTCATAACTTGTAAACATATTGCCCAAAATGGCACTTTTTTGTAACTTGATTTCATAAACTTGATATCCTTTCAAAAATCATTTTCATTTCTCATTTCATAATTCAAAACACAATTCACATATAAAACATGTAGCACATTCTCAAAGCATTCAAGAGCAATAAATGCACATTTAAAAAGAAGTTGAAATCATTTATTTCTATTTCTTGAAAGGGACATTAAGAAAGGGACATTAATGGCTTATTGCTTAATTATAAAAATGTAACCCACCTTGAATTCCTTGCTTATAACTTGCTCAAATGTGCCTCTCCTCTTGCTCCTCTTGTCTTCCTTAATTCCCTTTTCATAGGCAAAAATCTCAACTTCAATAGGGTTGCAAAATTGAAACCTACAAAGTATATTCAATAAAATTGTTTCTAGAAAACTTAAACCCATGTATTTCCTAAACTTCATGAATCAAAACCGTTTCACATATCCAAAGTATAAAAATCAAACCTACCTTGAATCTTCACCAAATGAAAAGATTATTGGCTTAAGTGAAAGCTCTCCTCTTCCTCTACCTTTTTCCCTTCTTGCACAACCTCAAAATCTCTCTAGAAAGCTTAGAAAAGATGAAACCCTAGCTTAGCTGTAACACCCCACTCCCGCAGGACCCGAACCTGGCATCGTGGGTGATATCCGAATTCGTGCCTTGCGAGGGTGGCGTGCTAGCACACTGAAACATTCAAACTCAGTACAGAAATTTTTTTTAATACAACCAAATGCGTATAAATCAGTAAACAATTTTGGCCCGCTTTATTTCATAGACATTTTCAATCATAGCAATACTATCATCAGAAATTTCAATAGCCATTTGGGCTCATTACAGATACAAAACATTTTAGTCATAACATCTTTACATTACAACATCATTTATAATAAACATTGTACAATACTTTCGGAAAACATAATTTGCATAAAGTATACAATTCAATACGAAAAAGAAAGAGTACAATGCAGACGCGAACTGATCCTGACCTCTATCCCCTACTTGCATGCAGTAGGTATACTCTCGTTTGTCTAACGGGATACTCTTCAAAGCCTGAAAAATAATTCAAATTTTGGGTGAGTTTTGGGAACTCAATGAGTGACCATCATCGATGGCTCACCCAATCACGTAACACATAATTCACATCATACACATTTCACACTTAACATTCAATACAATTTAATCACTCATATAATGCATATGCAGTGCACTTGAGACCCATTTTTTATTTGTTACTTTGTTATGACCAAGTGCCTAAACTGTCCCATATAGGGCTTATTGATAACTGTCCCTTAGCCATTTGGGGGATACAGGGCTCATTAAACGTTGAGCCTGAGGCTCTGAATCACTATCTGAGCTCGAGGCTCTTTTCACACTTTGAGCTTTAAGCTCTTATTGATGGCTACTCTGGTCACAACTCCCATTATATTTCATGCATTCTTGAAATGGAATGCCTCAATCACACTTGCATATACTCATACAATCACATTCACATGTCATCGGACCTTAGTCCGGCATCCAACATTAAGTTGAGAATCAATTTATCATTCATATGCAAATTCCCATTTAGAACACATTTACCATCGGACCATAGTCTGGCATTTATTATCGGACCGTAATCTGGCATTTATCAATCAAATTATGTACACTTATTTCATCTCATTCACAACAAATAGCACTTCAATATCCCAAGCAAATATTACAATCCTCAGACCTTTTGCCCGGAATTCAACACGGTCAATCACTTTGATATGAGCATTCAGTAGTCAATCAATACAAAATTCAAAACAGAACAAACAATGGGTGAGACCATCTAGGTCTACTCACAGTACACTCCAGATTAGCATTTGCTTCTAAATTCTAGGAACGCGGATATTTAACCTGCACAACCCATTTATGCAAGATACCCATACATCACAATTTGTACAATTATAAGTGTTTAATAATACATATGTATGCAATGAAATATGTACCATGCATGTTCACGACAATCCCAGGTATCTTACCATCAATTTCATCACAAAATCATTCTCATATCAAAACTCATCTAAGTATAATTTATACTTAGGTTTATGCCTCACGAAGACCATTAATATCTCTATTCCTTTCTCATTGACTCACTTTAGATTTTTTTTCAGTCACACTTTTGGGTCTGTTATTCACATCCAATTAGAAAGTGAAACTGATGTAATTTGGTCATACTCTTCTCTAGAAAAGTGTTCCTCTATGTCTTATGTTTCTATTGACACCAAAATCACTCAATTCGGTTTAGTACTTTGGAAGATATATCTCAATCATTTTCAGACTACTCTTATCCAAAAACAATTCACTATGTACAACTTCCATTCAGAAATTGAACATTTTATAGACTAAATCATAATTCGACTCTTTCATATGAATTGTAGCCCTATTTCTCTAGTTTACTCCAAAATACAAATCATCTCATTTGAACTCCTAGAGATCTAGATATAATCAAAAAACTGAAGTATGCTTAGTAAAAATAATCCCATTTACACTATTCCAACATATTCTCACACTTTCATTTGATCAATATTTTTCAATTCAACACCAATTACTACAAATTTTCATTGAGAGAACGAACAATGTGTTAGGAATTTATTGCTTCAAGAATCAAGTCATTTGGAGGTCTAGAGAAGAAGTTATGGTCAAAAGAAGCAACCATGTTTATGTCCTCACTCCTAATGAACCTATGTTGGCGCGATTGCCATAACTTTCACAAAAGATGTTGTATTGATCTCGTTTGTAGATGGTTTGAAAGAGGGCTTCGAGATCTACAACTTTCATGAAGAACTTGAAATGAGATTTTGCCTTTAAAAGGGCCAAATCACGATTTACTGTAGCTGTCCCGAAAATGTCTGTTTAACGGACATTGTCAGGCTTAGGGGCACTTTTTCACCTGAGAAAGTCCGTTTAACAGACATCTATGTCCGTTAACTAGTTTGGGGTGTTTTTACACGCAAGAAGGTCCATTTAACGGACCTAAAGTCCGTTTAATGGACATTGGCGACCCAAAACTCCTTCTAAAGCTTCTCCAAGGGTTCCTACATCCATTCTAACATCATATACACCCATAATCTTCTCAAATTCACCTTTTCTAGCACAAAACCACTTCATATCAATTCAAACACCAACTTTGTTTCATTAAAACTTCTAATCGCTACTCAAATGATTCATCACATTCAACTACATCTCATCACTCAAACTTTCTATCCTTTTTCCATAACATATCTTATTCCTAAGTATCAAACACTTTATATTCAAAATTCATCATTTCAAGTTAATGACTACTTCATGTATACTTCAAGCTTAGCTCAATATCATCCATACCCAATTAATATTCCCTATTTGTTCATAAACACCCAAATAGAACACAAACATATACATTCATCCATAAAATTTGCTGCACCCAGTTCCTAATTTCATGTCAAAATTTGAGATTCTTCAAAGTAGAATTTAATTTCGATGCCTTCATAAAAAAAGTAGCCATATATCTCTAGTTTAATCCAAATCAAGAATCAAATCCTTTGGATAACTACAAAACAAGTTATGGCTAAAACACAGAAGCCTATCAGTGGAAATTTTTCTGCTAACATTTTCCAAATTTTGAACTTTCAAGATTTTACATCTAACTCATCTTATAACTAGATTTTCTCTTCCATTTCATTTCCTCATCATTTTCTACCTAATTCAACTCAATACATCAATCACAAACAAATCATAATCTATAATGATCATTAACCAAAAACAGAGCATATATACTTACCCATTCATAACCAATTTTCTACACACCCACTTTGATGATCATTCAACCTCAAACCTATAAATCATTACTCATCAAGCGTATATAAGCAAGAAATTTACACACTCTCACCATTCACGACACCCATATACCTAAAACACCATTTCATGAAATTAACCTCTAAATATCATCACAATTGCTTCATTTAACCAAAACCCATGATATTTGACAAGATACTTACTTGATTTAGCTCCCAAATCTTCGTAATCTCACTCAACCCTAGCTCCCAAGCATCACACGATCCTCATCTTCTTGAGGTGGTAAGGTTGGGTTTTCTTGTGACAATGAAGAAGATGATACGGTGGAAGTAACAAGTGAAAGATGGAAGCATGGAGTAACTTGATGGAGGTTTGGGTGAGTCAAGCTTCATGAAAGAGAAGAACAATGGAGAAGAAATGAAGAAAATGAAGAAATGTTGCTTATGTCATGAGTGGAGAAGTGAAAGACCAAAAAAATCATGGTCTTTCCTTCAACAATTTCTTGACTTACATGTGGTGTGGCAAGTGACACATGTCACTTGCCACATGTCACTTCCCCGTGGTTCCATTTGGTCCACTTTAATAACTAGTCCATTTTGTCTCCAATTTCTATTCCAATTGTCTCTCAATTTTCAATGACTTAAGTCATGAAGTCCTAAAGTCATTTATAAAAATTTTCATTACCATTTGATAGTAAATTATACTACCATTTATCATTTATCTAGCCACTTGGCATTTTTCCTAGTTCTAAAATTACCCAAATTTTTCGAAGATTTTCCTAAAATTCTCCAAAAATTCTAAATCAACAATTACACTCTCCAAATCAATTTTCAATGCAAACAAACCACAATTCTCAAAAACAATCACATTTATAACCAATTATACCCGGAATGTCAATGAATGCATGTACGATTATTTTCATGTGCAAAATTTTTTTTCACAATTCATGTGTACGTGCATGGCATATTATGCATGAGCATGAGATGTGTTTCCTAATTTCTCAGTAATCTCTCACATTTACTATTTTAGCCTTAACATTTGTAACGGGATGTTACATCAGCTCTCTTCTTTTCTCCCAAACCACCGAAACTCTTTCTCTCTTCTTTCACTCTTCACTCACGTTTTTCTCTTCTCAAGTGCAAGACAACGATTCCTTCTTCCCAATTTTGCCCTTCCTTATTAGCTTATGTCTTATTGTTTTTATCCTTAAGTAAACTACCCAAAATACCCCTTTGTACATTCTTACCACTTTTAATACAACTAACCTATGCAATAAATTGTACTAACATAGACATTAAAAAAAATGACTCCCAAAATTCACCTATCCAAACCTCATAATTCATTTAAATCATTGATTAATTAAGAAAAAATTTAGGGGCCAACATTTCTCCCTCACTTAAAGAAATTTTGTCCTCGAAATTCTTACCTGAGTCATTGAAGAGGTATGGATACTTCTCCTTCATGGATTCCAAGGTCTCCCACGTGGCCTCTTCTACAGAATGGTTTCTCCACAGAACTTTAACTAGCTGAACTGTCTTGTTCCTGAGGACCTTTTCCTAGATGTCCAATATCTCCACTGGAATCTCCATATAACTCATATCATCTCTCAACTGAACCTTAGTGGTCTGAATGATGTGGGAGGGATCCGATCTATACCTCCTCAATATGGAAACATGAAAGATATCATATATCTGTGACAATTCTGGTGGCAGTGCCAACCTTTAGGCTAGCGGTCCAATCCTCTTAATAATTTCATAAGGACCCGCATATCTCGGGCTCAACTTGTCCTTCTTGCCAAACCTCATAACTCTTTTCCAAGGAGATGTCTTAAGGAAGACTTTCTCACTAACTTCATACTCCATTTCCTTTCAGTGTGCATCAGTATAGCTTTTCATTCTCTCTTGAGCCGCTTTAAGCCGTTGCTTAACTAAGTTGACCTTTTCCATTATCATCTGAAGTAACTCTAGCCCTATTAGTTTCCTTTCTCCTTCTTCATCCCAGCATATCGAAGTTCTACATCCCCTTCCATACAGTGCTTCATAAGGAGCCATCTGAATGCTCGAGTGGTACGAATTATTGTAAGCAAATTCGACCAATGGCAAATGTTCATCCCAAGCTCCTTTGAAATCCATCACACATGC
>JAOTAX010000010.1:1800-27310 GCA_025629825.1 Erythroxylum guanchezii | reverse complement strand
GGAATTGACAGATGACCTCAATCTCTCACTAACATTATGAGAGAAGCAGCATGATGAAAGATAGGTTCCACACATCACCGAGTTTTTATACAGCAATAAAATTTTTGGAGGTTTTAAAGATGATGAAAGCATCGTAATGATTTTCACAGCGTACCGACTGAAAAACGATTCAAAAAAGAATGTTTTGATATTGGGTTTAAATATCGGTCAGTATTGGCCTATTTTGCCTGGTACTAGTTGGTATCACCGGTATTTGAAATACCGACCATATATCGGCCGATACCAGAAATTTTAAAAAATCAAGGGCATTTTTGCAAAAAATGAAAATTTTTAAAAACTCACCCCTCCCCCCAAACAAACCCAACTCTGCTACCTTCTTCTCTCTTTATTTTTTCTCTCACATTCTCTCTCTCTCTTCTTCACCGTCATCTTTTTTATTATTATTAACAATATAATATTTAAATTCATATATTAAATAATAGTTATATTTTTTCTACAAAGAATAATTAAAAATATGTTAAAATGAAAATTAATAGGCCTCAAGTTTTTTAATATCTTTTTAAAATTGTTAATATAAATATAACAATTTTTATTATTAATAACAATTACATATTAACATAAAAATATATTTTTTATTATTGAAAACTATATTTTATTAATAATAATAATTATTATTATTTTGATATTTTGATGTAATTATTATTTATTATATGATAAAATTATAATATTTTAAATACTTTATATTGTTCTTAATTTTATATTTCTATGATGATAAAACAACCTTTTTCATATTAATTGTAGTTATTATTTATATGTGGAGTATATGAAAATAATATTAAGAAAAATAAATAAATTGTTGTTATTTTAACTTTCTATTATTATGATTTTTTGATACAGGTTGGTTTAAATTATATAGCATAATATTGAAGATTATTTTGCATTTTTTAAATTTAGAGACCATTTTATAAATTTAAAAAATTGTCCGAAACGATACCTGATATTGTCAGTTACCGGTACAATATTGTACCATAATTCAATATTGTACCAAGTCCGGTATGATATTCATAACATTGGATGAAACACAAGTCATTTAAAAATACATTTAAAAATTATTATTATTTTTTATATTTTATATTAGGCTCATATTTTTCATTATTAATTCATTATATAATAATAGATATTAGTGTATGTTTAATAAAATGTTTTTTTTGTACTCACTCTTATATTTTTTATTTTTATTTATTATATACTGATTTTATAGTGGTTTAGTACCGATTGAAGCTTTAAACTTTAAACATTTCCTTTGATCGATTCAATATTGGTCTAATTTTTAAAATATTGATATATTGATTTGACGTGAGTAAATCTTTTTGTTAATTATTTACCAAAAAACACTTTTTGTTAATTAAAATCTTAGCCCTTAGAATTGGCTATCTTGTATATTAAAGGTGCGGCCCAAGTATGTTTTTCTTAATACTAGAATAATTAATAGAATCATTTAGCAAATTGCCAGAAATATTAAAGCAATTCTTGTATAAATTACGTATGACATATTCATATATATAAATACTAAAAAAACTCTTACTACTTATATTTGAAACAAAATTATGACTAAACGAAGACTACATTTAATCAGTTAAAAATGAAAATTTGATATTACTTTTCGTAAAATTGAAAATTATAATATTTTTTTAAAGTTGTTTTTTGTGACCATATGATTACAAGTTCGAATAACTGAAAAAATCTCTTCGTAAAAATTATTTAAAAAAATTGTGTACATTAATGACTCTCTTTTGACCCTCGTAAAATAGGGAGTCTTATACACGAAATATTTTGACTTTGACATATACTAAAATATAGACTTGAAAATAGACCTCTTAGAAACTTGGACCCAGGTCTAAAATTTTAGGAACAAAATCTTCTGTCCAGTTTTTATGATATCTTATTGTGTCCAGTGAATCTTAGCCATTCATTAATGTGGGTCCCGTATGGGCCCCACATAAATAAGTATGGGACCCGCATAAATGAATGACTGAGATTCACTGGACACAATAAGACACCATAAAATTGGACAGAAAATCTGGACTCAAAATTTTACACCTGATCCTATCTTAAGCCCGATTAAGTCTAAGACTACAAGTTCAAACTTAAACTTAATCAATTTTAGCCAATTTGAAATTCGTTTAAGGCTGAAATCAAAGTCAATTAAATATATTTTTAGAATATAAAAATTAAAATGATATTATTTTATTTAAAAATTGTAGATTTTAAAGTAGGTTGAATTGGATCAAATTCCTGCTAACTTTATACTAGACAATTTTTATCATTTCTACTGACACATTTGTACTTAGTTAAGTAATTGTGTTATTTAGGGATGACAATGAGCTAGTTCATAGGCGACTTTACCAAAGTTTTTAAATATTAAAAGTATAAAATAATTTTTTTGATTGAGTTCGGGCTTGAGCTATTCCAACTCAAGCCTACTCAAGACTCAACCTTTTTAAATAAAATGATGTCACTTTGCTTCCAAAATTTAAATGTCAGGCTGATTTAGGCCTAAGCTTAGGCTCATGAGTTGGTCTATTAAAAATATCTAAATTTGAGTCCACAAGTTGGTCATATCATTCTTCTATCAATAACAACACAAATATTATGAATTGAAAATAAAGAAAAGTTCTTAGCAAAAAAAGAGGAATATTCTGAAGAGCTGAATTATAAAAGGTGAATCCTAAATTAAACAAAAAAAAAGTTGAAGAAGAATAAAGAAAAAAGAAAAGAAAGAAGTGAGGATATATACTTATTATATTCTTATCATTTTAAGATAGATATAGAATACAAACCAATGATGATGACTACTTTGATTGATCGGTGGTGCGCAACTTGCAAGGCATAGCTTCCCCAAAAGCTCCAACAACTCGACTTTCGGCGGGAATGAATTTGTGTGGCTATTCCATCATATTCATATTATTATTTACGATTTTTTTATTTTTAATATTTTAAAATTTTTACAAATCAAATAATTTATTTTTATTGATAGAATACTATCAACATTCACTTACTGATAATAATAATAATAATAATAAATATTTTAATTTTATTAATTAATAAATTAAAATCTTTAAAAAATTAGTAATTAAAAATTAAGCGTTTTAATTCTGTTATCTGTATATATATATGTGAAGGGAAACAGAACAGACGAAGGCAAAAATAGACAAAAGATAGAGGGAAGGAGAGGGAATGAATGAATGAGGTAATTAATTAATTTTCTCTTCTTTAATCATTTTTTTCTCCTCCTTAGTCCTTCCCTTCCATTGCTGTTGTTTTTGTTTTTGTTAAGGAATAGAGAGAGAAAGAGAGAGAGGAGAAGAGGGAAAGGGAAGTCAGTTGTCCGGTGGTGGCGGTGGCGCTGTTTTTCCATCCGACGGCCGCTGCTACCCTTTCTTTTATTTCCTTTTAGAAGAAACTTATATTTTTTTTGAATAAGCAATTAAACAACAGTTTCAGAATGAGGAAAATAAAAAAAAAGGTGTCCAGGATTGGAAGTTATGCAATAGCAACGTCAATGACGTATCATCAACCATGCATTACCTGCACCACCTTCAACATCCTCGCTCCTATCTACAAGCGTCTCAAACACAATTCTCGCGAGAGCGATTACAAAGCCTTTTGGCTCTCCAGAAACCACCGTATTTTGGATTCTCTGTTGCACGAACGCTCTTCCATTATTTGCCTTCAGGTTTCTTCTTCTTTTCCTTTCTTTCATCCTTTCTCTTAAATCATGAACCAACACACGCACATAAGCATGTATCTCTGTCTACAGGAGTTCTGGGTGGGCAATCAAGAGCTTGTTCACTTGTACGAGAAGCGACTAGGTGACGCTGGCTATGTCTTCTTCCAGCTTGGACGCACCAATAACCGCGGTGATGGTATCTTCTTCTTCTTCGTGTCCTTCGTCCTTTTTTGTTCCTTTCTTCCTTTATTTACATTATAATTATATATTATAATTTTTCCTCAGTGAAAAAAATATTAGCAATTTAAATTTGTAATGATTTTGCATGCCCCCACCGTAACCTCTTCCCTTTACGTACAATATTGTTTGTTCCATGCTCAGGTCTGTTGACTGCTGTTCGGAAGGATTATTTCAGAGTTATTAACTACAGAGAATTGCATTTTAATGATTGTGGAGACCGTGTTGCCCAGTTGTTGCATGTTGAATTGGCTGTCCCGATTTCAGAATGTTGGACTAAAGATGCTCGCCAAGAGCTTCTGATTGTGAACACACACTTGTTATTTCCTCATGATTCTACTTTGTGTTTGGTTCGATTACATCAGGTAGACCAATTCTTCAATGTCTTCTTCAGTTCATTTGGCAGCAATGCAATTTCTCAATGTCTACTGCTGTTGACTAACAGGTGTACAAAATCCTGCAATATGTGGAATCATACCAGAAAGAAAACAAGCTTAACCCCATGCCTATTCTACTTTGTGGGTCAGTATACAATTTATACTTCAATCTTCCCATATATGGTACTTTTATGGAGCCACACTCAATTGGTTTCTTTTACCTGCATATTTTGCTCTCTGCAGTGACTGGAATGGCAGCAAAAGGGGACATGTTTACAAATTCCTTAGGTCTCAAGGCTTTGTGTCATCCTATGACACTGCACACCAGTACACTGATGCAGATGCACACAAGGTGCTTTCTACATCTTCTGATCAACAGCTGTGTTGCTTTTGCCTGAGTTTCTCAACGAAGAAGAATATACTTTGCAGATTTTTGTCTTGCATTCTTCTGATATTATCCTTTCTTGTGCATAGTGGGTTAGCCATCTCAACCATCGAGGGAATGTATGTGGTGTTGACTTCATATGGCTTCTCAATCCCAATAGATACTCTAAACTACTAAAAACAAGTTGGAGTGAAGCAATATTTGGCATGTTCAAGGTATGAATCTCGCCGACAAGCCCCTCATTCCGAGTAATTTCAGTAACGGGTTTTGGTAGTATTACATCTCTAGATTAATCTTCTACACAATGGGCTATAAAGTTGGGGATTTTCACTTCTTTGAAGAGGAGTTGTTGTTTTGGCATCTCATTATATGCTAAAAAATGACTACTGAACATAAATTTATTTCTTTTTCATGGTAAAAGAGCATTGACTTGCCTTTTGTTTTGGTGATAAATCTGGTCATTGTGAAATCTGTTTGACTTATAAGGACAATATGGAAGAGGCCACTTTAAAATTATTACAATAGTTTTCTGGAGTTATCTGTATGAATCCTTTTCTAATACGTAACCTCTAGGATGCTAGGTAATGCATACTCTTGACTACCAAAGCAGTTTAGGAGTCTATAGATTGTGTATTATGTTTCACTTTGTTAACTCCGTTTAATTTTGTGGAACACTGATTGCTGTTGTTCTTGGCATTCAAAAAAAGTTCTTGAATTCAATCTCTGATGATGTAGTTGATTGATTTTTCAGGACCTACTTCGGAGAGCATCATTGACAGAAGATCAAGCTTTTGCTTTTCTGAAGGTTGATGATGATGGTGATTGCATTTCCTACTTGGGTTTTTGTGAAGCACTTCGACAGGTACCCCGCATATTTGAGGCCTTTGCATCATCTTTTTAATTCTGGTTACTAAATAGTATGAGATTTTTCCTCCTTTGAGAACCCAAACCGAATAACATCTGAATTTGCAGCTTAATTTGACTGGTCATCGACATGGCCTCAGTGTTCAAGAGATAAATGACTTATGGATCCAAGCAGACATTGATGGAAATGGTGCGATTGATTATAAGGAGTTTCAGGTAATAAATTTGTCCAATGTGAAATTCTTTGACTTAAAGCCATCTTGACACGGATTTTCAGATTAAGCCATAGACACAGGGGTGTCCTTTTTTTCAATATCTGTTCATGTTTTGTACTACAACCTTATAACGCTTCATTTTTTTTATTTGGTGATGGTGATAATGGGAATGCAGCAGCGAATTTGGAGTCCTATGTGGTCAGAGCAAAAAGATGAAATGAACAACGATGTGCAAGACAATTCTCTTAACAATGTACAAGTGCAAACCATTGGATTTAGCATAGAAAACGCTGTGCTTTTCCCTCCTGAAGTAGAGAAAGGAAGGTGGCCTGAAGATTATTATCTTTCCGATCATGCCCGTCTCACGGTGGTGTTCTCACCAATAAGAATGCCATGCTCACTATCATTAACATCCTGATACATGCCAAAGAGAGAGCTGGTGTTTGATTTAAAGTAGAGGATCACAAGGATGAACAAAAGAGAAATATGAGGTCCATAGACTCCGCCTGTTTCTGGTCCTGCATGGATCTTGCTTCCATTGCTGGTCGTTTGATAGATTGGACAAGCTATTCACATTAACTTGTGCTTTACTCTGTCAGAGTGACATGGAACAAGGAGGAGGGTTCAAGGAGAAGCAAGAAAGAAAGACGAAGAGCAGAAGGTTGAACAGAGGAAGAAGAAAGAAGCTTATGAGGTAGACAATAACATGCAGAGAGAGAAACCTGCACAGCAATGAGCTTCTTTCGTTTTTGTTTTTTGTGGTCTTAACCGATGAATGAGGCCTGGCCTGGCCTTCTTTTGTGTATTTGAAGAGAAGAAGACCAAATAAGTAAAGAAAAAGACAATGTAAATCTGCAAATAGGGATTAGTCACAAAAATGTCAAGTGTACATAGTACATACACGAAAAAAATATTTAGGAATGTATTTTTGCACCTTTTCTAATGAGTCATTCCGCCAACTGTTTATTTATGTACGTTAGTGTGAAAATCCCGATTTTCTTTTTGTTTTTTCATGAATTACATATAGGGATGCAATGGGTCGTGTAGATGTGGGCTTGTCTCTAGCCCAATTCAAACCATGTTCATTGCTCGTTAATTAAATTAATACTGGAATTTAATATAAAATTTTATTGATTTGAGTTTATTTTATATATATGTAAAATGAAAATAATTCACCACGAATTAAATTAACTTTTAATTTGGTTTAGTCTGATATTTATCATATTTGCTTTTGACTTGGTTCAGTTTCATATTAATTTGATTCGAAGCTAATTTTAGTGATGAAATGTTATACCTCTCGGAGTAATTCTTGTGTTCAAGTTCACTACCAAACTCGAGCTTAATTTTAATTTGTTGGATTGGAATCGGACCAGTGAATATTCTGTACGTAACGTGTGAGATTATTATTGGGTGGACAGCACACAGAATGAACGTCACCTTCTTGCGAGAAAGCGCGTGGTCGGAAGACACTATGCGGCTTCATAGATTGTGAGTTGTGACTGCTACTTTCTTCGCCCAAATTCATCTTCCTCTCTTAGATGCTGAGGGTCGAGTTAGTACACATGCTTACGTATACGAATGGCTTCGATATCGTTGAATTCGCTTCCTTTGGGATTCAGATTCAGACCTACGGATGAAGAATTGGTAGATTTCTACTTAAGATCGAAGATCAATGGGAAGCATGAAGAAGTTGAGGTTATCCGCGAAATTGATGTCTGTAAATGGGAGCCCTGGGACTTACCTGGTTCGTTCGTTCATTTTCCTTTTTTCTTTCACTAATTATAACAATCAAATTATGATATTTAACTATGTCTGTGGTTTTGGATTGGATTGGATTCAGATTTTTCCATCGTAAAATCGAACGATCCGGAATGGTTCTTCTTCTGTCCAGTAGATCGCAAGTATCCCAACGGCCATAGACTGAATAGGGCTACCGAAGGCGGTTACTGGAAGGCCACCGGGAAAGACCGTAAAGTGTTGAAGTCAAAACTCGTTATCGGTCACAAGAAGACTCTTGTCTTCTACACAGGTCGAGCTCCTAAGGGCCACCGCACCCATTGGGTTATGCATGAGTACCGTCCTACACTAGATGAACTTGATGGAACTAAACCCGGTCAGGTACGTACTATGTATCTTTTTCTCTTGTTCCATTGTTGTATGAAGCTTTATTTTTGGTTGAATAGCAGATGCCCCGTCGTTCCTTGCACTGAAACATCATTCCCAAGAATGGATCAAATGTTAATTTCCTGCTTTCTTATTGTTGCAGACTCCCTATGTGCTATGTCGTCTATTTAGGAAAGACGAAAGCACACAAGTCGTTATTTCTGAAGAAGAAACTGAACATACCGTTTCGCCTCCTATCACTGTCCATTCTTCTCCAGACGTTACACAATCTGAACTTGCACAGGGTCAAGAATCTCCAGTAAACATAGTAGTTTCTGACATTCCGCTTCCTGTTCAATACCAGCCCAATTACTGCAATTCTTCTGAAGGGGGACGCCAATTTTCAGATTTAGCAACATTTGAGGTGAAGATCTTTTATTTGTTTCTAATCGTTTTCAGTGAGTTGGACTGCAATCTATTGACTTTTCTTGCTTTTACTTGATGCTCTAGCAGGATCAACAATTGGAAGAAGTCCTCAAGTGGTTCAGTGACTCACCTCCAGAACCTCCACAGTTGCAAACAGTGATGCAATCTTCTTACTCTTATGATCCCATCAGCAATTTAAGGACCGGTGAAGAAGTTGATATGCAGTGTAGTCACAACCTGAAAAAACCAGATACTTTTGTCGCTGAATTTGAACCAGATACTTTTGTCTCTGAATTTGTGGAATCCCTCTTTAACCAGTCTGATGATTACGTGTGTATGGAGTCCAGTGTTGGAAAGAATCCAGCGATTCAAAGCGAGCTCGTGGAGAAAATGACCTCTCATGATGAAACCCATACTTCCAGTCAAGGGGATGCTAAATTTGCCCAAGTCGCTGTAAGTTTAAACCACAAACTACTTACTGCATATTCATAGTTTTGCAACCCTTTTCGTACTTGAATCTGTTTTAATATTTGAAAATACATTGAACTAGAACTGTTGCCTAATTGTGAACAAGTCTCAAGATTCTATTGTTCCGGAGGTTAACATTGACTCAAAGCATACTGTTCTCTTGGAAACAACTCAGGTAACTTATGGAACACCAACATGGGACTTTAATGTCTGTCAAGAGCAAAGAAATGCTGGTTCATTAAAGGAGTCATGTGATCCTCAAAGAGCTGCTCAGATTTCTGCAACAAATCAGTTATTAAGTAACCAGATGAATGAAACTGAATCCGGAGAATTTTTAACTACGGGAATCAGAATTAGGGCTCGCAGTCCCCAAGATCAACTGAGGACCGTCAATGCTGAGAGACAGGGTAATGCATCGAGAAGAATACACCTGCAGTGTAACTTCCAAATCCACCCCCGTAGATTTGGCAAAAATTCTTCAGATGGGACCTTCAGCTCTGGAAATTGTGGATTGGACCTTAATAAAACCAAGGTAAGAAGCTCGTAACTCACGGAGTACAGAAGGCTTGAGCTGATTTTTTGTCTTGAGTTTGAACACATTTTAATTCTGTATGTGCAGGAGGTTAAAGAGATTGAAAGTGATACTCGCAGTGTTACCAATGCAAAGGATGAAAATCATGAGCCATCTATTTTTGAGACTGGCCGAAGCAATAAATTTTCTCACGAATTGGATCATCACAGTGGACGAAACATGAGAACGCAGACCGGGGCCTTAAAGCACATTAGAGTCCCATCCGTGTTCTCAAAGGGCTGTCCTGCTCATGATCCTGTTTGGTCAATAGTTCTCTTTAGTATAGTTGCGGTAGTAGTAGTCCTGTTCGTGATTCTAGTAAGCTCACGGAGATGCCTTGTTTTGGAAGTTGCATAGGGACTCTAGATATAAGGTAAACGAACTAGAAGTCTAGAACTGAATAAAGGCTATTTGTATAGGGTTGTTGTAGAATGATGAATAGTCTTTGTTTACATTTCAGCCAAATATGAATTATAACTACAGTGCCTTGAGCATGAATCGTGAATGTTATATATCTATATATATATGTTTCAGTTCATTGGTTTGTATATAAACAAGGCGTTTGTTCTTGTCTGAATCGCAAAAATCTTGAAATCATCAATTTTTCCATATAAAATTTTGATGCCAAGTTTTTGAACAGATTATCTAGATGAAATCAAGCTCAAGTCCCTGATTTTTAGCTGATTATTTCCCATATGAATTATTTATTCTAATAAAATAATTGGGAAGTAAATATTTGACAAGTCTAATATTTTATATTACTTATCATAAAATTTAATATTTTACAAGTTTAAAATAGAATTTACTGTTTATAAAATATATGTGTGTGTGTATGTGTGTGTGTGAAGCGGGCTCGTGAAGAATTATCATAATAACTTATAATATAATAACTTTTTTAAAAATATAAAATAGTGATACTTTAATTTTATAGCATATATTAAGTTTTAACAAGTAGTAGTTGATTATGTATTATAATTGCAAATGTTTATTATCAAGATTATTATATGCTTATGATATTGATAAATTGTTTACCAATTTTTATGAATAATTCATTATAAAAAGAACATAAAGTTACTTACTTCACGATTAAGTATAATATAAAATTTAATTATGATATACATATATATTTTTATTTTACTGATATAAAATGGAGTTTTTCACTAGCATATTGATAAAAATTCAATTTATTATATATTTAATTTTGCTTCAAATTTATTCATTTAAGAAATATTTTATCTTAATTTTATAGTTTGTTTATTTAGGATGATCAAAACATACAAGTAAATTCATATTGGATATTGATTTTATAAATGCATTTATATAATAAAATTTACACCACGTCTTAATTTTTGAAACTCATTTTTAAAAAATGTAATATTTTGATTTAATAAATATTTATTTTACAAATATAATATCTTAATTTTATAAATATATTTATTTGGAGTCTATAGATCGGGATTTTATACATTTATTTATAGATATCAATTACAATTTATCCTAACTTTTATAAATATTAGTTTAGTAATAAGTAAAAAGTATAAACATTTTCATCGGTTATAATTATATAGATTAGTTGGTGATGATTGGTCTGCTGTTGTAGATCACACGATGACTCGGTTGCTGCTGCTGCTCGGCACTTTGACTGTCCTGCATCATCTCTTGCACTTCGGCTTTGACGCTAGTGTGGAAGCCACTTCTCATCAAACCTATGCTCAACAACTTTTGAGCTTAGCCCAGCGAGACACAGAATGGTTAGTCTCCGTTAGGAGACAAATCCATGAGAACCCGGAACTCAGATTCCAAGAATACAACACCAGTGCTCTTATTCGCTCTCAACTCGACACACTCGGCATTTTTTACTCATACCCACTTGCTCAAACTGG
Organism: Erythroxylum guanchezii; assembly: GCA_025629825.1. Taxonomy (NCBI): domain Eukaryota; kingdom Viridiplantae; phylum Streptophyta; class Magnoliopsida; order Malpighiales; family Erythroxylaceae; genus Erythroxylum; species Erythroxylum guanchezii. The sequence continues at coordinate 16,051 of JAOTAX010000010.1, read as the reverse complement.
CATCGTCGCTCAAATTGGCTCTGGTTCTCCCCCTGTGATTGCTCTTCGGGCCGACATGGACGCTCTTCCCTTGCAAGTACACATTTTTTCATTTACATTGTAACTGGAGAGATTGTATTTCTTTTTAATGCTCTGTAATTTGGTTTTATATGTAATTAAGTAGGAGCTTGTTGAGTGGGAGCACAAGAGCAAAATTGATGGCAAAATGCATGCCTGTGGACACGATGCTCATACTACTATGCTTCTAGGTGCTGCTAAGTTGCTTAATGAGCGTAAACACTTGCTTAAGGTCTGCTTCCTATTTCCTATTTATATGTCCTTTTACTTGATTAATCTCTGGTCGAAGTTGAGGCCATACGTTTGCTATTGGTGATGCAATTGGCCGGACCATCTTTCCTTCTGAATTGAATATAAATTGCTTCACTGCCTGATGCACGACAATTTACTTGTGGTCCCTTTGGTAGGATTAATGCGAACTGAATAATCTGTTTTTTAGTTCAATCTTGCCGTCTTCCTTGTCAAAATATTCGTTTATTCCTTTCAGATCGTTCTCTTTTGCTCGGATAACTTGGGATAAATGTAACATGAAAGTTTTATGCAGCCTGAGTAAAGACATGTCCTTTCTGGTATTTGGTTTTGAAGGGTACTGTGAGGCTTCTTTTCCAACCAGCTGAGGAGGGTGGTGCTGGGGCTCTACATATGATACAAGAAGGTGCCCTTGGTGATGCTGAAGCGATATTTGGAATGCACATTGATTCCGAACTGCATACTGGAAGAATAGCCTCCCTTTCAGGGCCAGTGTTAGCTGCCGTATCCTTTTTCAAAGCTAAAATAGAAGGCAAAGGCGGCCATGCTGCAATGCCACATAAAAATTTGGATCCGATACTTGCTACATCTGCTGCAATCGTGGCTTTACAACAGCTTATCTCAAGAGAAGTTGATCCCCTCCATAGTCAAGTATGCATTGTGACCTTACTGTTTCAATGGCTTTTGTCTCAATACATGATAAGCTTCTTCATACATTACTGTCTTGTAAGCTATCTCTTCCAAGATCAACATTACTGTTGAATTGCTGCCTAATTCTCCGAATTTATAGAACATGTGGCAGTCGTTTATATACGTTGGAGGTTTAATCACTAATGTTACTAGCTTGTGAAGTTGTACTGTTAACAATCCTTAGACATCCTGTAGCTGTTTATACAAGAAACATAAAAACAACCATTTTGGCTTGATACTTACACTTCGTTTTTGGTATTAAGGTTCTATCTGTTACATATGTGAGAGGTGGGAATGCTTCGAACGTAATTCCGCCATTTGTTGAGTTTGGAGGCACGTTGAGGAGTCTTACAACTGAGGGCTTACATCAACTCCAGCGTAGGGCAAAAGAGGTGAAAAAGATCAACTGAATAATTCCTTTTTTTTTGATGGAATCATGTCATTCATCACTTATTTCATAAGTCGTTCTCTCATACCAAATTCTACCCATTTAGGGATATTATTCTGATGGTGAAACCATTTACAAAATAAGAGTTATATTTGTTTCTTTTCACTAGCTGCTTGCATGACAGTAATAGAACTTGAGTGCATGAAGTGTGGAATGGAGGTTGAAGCTTAGTTATTTCGTTTTCCACGATTTAAATTTTGTTTTTATAATATCTAGGAGTTGATGTCCAAAATTTTAAGTTGTTAAGTTTAATTTGGATATTTTCGTTGAACCATAAAGTGAAGGAAGTAGTTCATGCTTGACTGACTATGTTGATGTGAGCTTTGTGTAGGTTATTGAAGGAGTGGCAGGTGTACACAGATGTACTGGATATGTTAATATTGTGGATAAAGATTACCCTCCATACCCTGCTACTATAAATGATGACAATCTTCATTTATATGTTCAAAGAGTTGGTAAACTTCTTCTGGGTCCTGAGAATGTAAGAACTGGTAAGAAAGTAATGGCAGGTGAGGACTTTGCGTTCTATCAAGAACATGTTCCAGGAGTGATGCTCAGCATTGGGATTAGAAACGAGAAGATTGGATCCGTTCATTCGCCGCACTCGCCTTACTTCTTCCTTGACGAAGATGCGCTTCCGATTGGGGCAGCATTCTTCACTGCACTGGTGGAGAATTATATAAATGAGAATCAGCAATCTGTTGAGCAGTAAACTGAAATACCAATCTAACTTTTATGGGAGAATGAGGAGCTAACAGATGCGTGTGTGTTAGATGATTTAAACTTTGTCCAATTTCAGTGTATGTAGGCATGGTTTAGTACTGGAAAAAGATGATCTACGTCTGTCTTGTTCCAAAAGCTCTTTTTGATAGACAAGGTTGTTAGTTTCACTATTTATTTTTTAATATAGTAGGTAAGAAAAACGAAGCTCTTTATTGTTTAAATAATTTAAATTTTAAATAGTTTTTAAACTTTTTGAAAAAAATTATAATCTTTTTATTTTCAGAAAAATTCTCTTCCATATATTTGCTAAAAAATAATGATGGAATAAGTTCAAGTTTATGTGTATTAATTAAATGTCATTTATATAATGTTATGTTTGCCTTAAATTTGTACATTAGCCTTCATCCTACATTGTTTGTGGAAATAGGCTTTAGGTCTTTGGTCTCTTATATATATAGTCTTCGTCCCATATTGGCTAGATAACTTAAGCCTTTTGGTCTTTAACTTTTATATAAGGAGTCTAGTGGTGGCTTTTAGAAGATAAGTTACTACTTGGTGGAGGCTAATAATACAAGTGTTTAGCTACCCTATTTGTAAGAGACCTTTTGTACTCCTTCATAGTGAAGATTTTTTTGGCTTGCCGCTTGAGATTTTTCTCCGTGTTGGGGTTTTTCTCGTAAGTTCCTAAGTTCCTTTTACTTTGTGCTTGCATTTAAAATTCTTGCTTCCGTTGGGTGTTATTTGGTGTTGTTTTCTATTTGCTTTCTTTGTCGATATAATTCCTTTAAGCTTTAGCCATCATAACAAGTTGGTATCAGAGAAATGATCGCATCAACATCGACAAGGTTAGATATTCCATCACTCAAGTATAGCACAAAGTTTTCTATGTGGCAAATCAAGATGAAAGCAATCATTATTAGTCTTGATTTAGATGGGACACTACTTGGAATGGAAAAGATGTTTAGTTTAGACCTAGAGAAGGAGAGGAAGAATTTGAAGGCACTCGCTCAATTCAACTGTACTTGTCGACAGAGATTCTTTAAGAAGTAAGGAGACAACCGCTGTTGGTTTATGGTTGAAGCTTGAATAACTTCTCATGACAAAGAGTCCAACAAATCGTTTATACGCTAAGTCCAAGCTGTACTCGCGTAAATTACCAGAAGGTAAGGCTGTTAAACTACATCTTGAAGAATTCAGGGAGATTATCAATGATTTAGAAAATCATGATGTTAAAACCAATGACGAGGATTTGGCTATGCTTTTGTTAGATCATCTGCCACCATCATATAATAGTTTCCGTGGCACTATGCTTTATGGAAATGATGCTATTACCTTGGATGAAGTTTGTTCTAGTTTGTTGGCTAGAGAAAGAATGGACACTTCAAGGCATGAAGAACATGGAGAAGGTTTATATATAAGAAGCATATTGATTGAAAGGAACAATGAAAGAAGTTCACAAGCGAGGTCCAAGTCAAAACATTGAAATCTTTGCTGTAACTATTGTAAAAAGTATGGTTATATTAAGGATGATTGTCTCAAACTAAGAAAAAGAATCAGAAATAAGACAATAGAGGCAAGAACAAGTAGAAATCGTCAGACGAGGCTAGTGTTGCCACCCATGAAGATGACTTTAGTCTAGTGGCTGATACCACAAGAAGAGTGCAGAAGTTCATGTGGTAGCTTATGTTGATAATGACTGAAGTCGCGAATGGACCATCGATTTAGCTTGCTCATTCCATTTAACTCCTGACAAGGATTGGTTTCACACATATGAACTACTCGATCAAGGAGTAGTAATGGTGGAGAATGACAACACTTGTAGGATTGCGGGCATAGGAAGTATAAAAGTTCAGATGCAAGAATGTAAGGCATGTCCCTGATATGAAGAGATATTTGATCTCTCTAAGCACCTTAAAAGACAATGGTTGTGAGTTCGTCGGAAGGAATGGTTCACTGAAGATCATCAGAGGATCCCTAGCAGTCATGAAGGGCTATCGGAAAGGAAAACTCTACATTTTGAAACTCTAATAGTGCAGGAGCTTCTTAAAGGTTACAATCAGAAGAGGAATCCCCAAAATTACACTATTAAAATTGACTTAAAGAAAGCCTTTGATAGTGTCAATTGGTATTTCCTCCTACAAACATTGGAGGTTATGAACTTTCCCCTAAAGTTCATACCTAAACTTCATACAATGGATTCAAGAATGTATTTCAACTGCTTCCTATGGGATTTTGATTAATGGATGCCCTACGAAGATGTTCAAAGGCAAGAAAGGGCTTAGGCAAGGGAATCATCTATCCCTTTACCTATTTCTAATTTGTATGGAGGTTCTTACTCAAATTCTAAAGCACAACACCTCTTCAAATCCAAAATTCAGATTCCATTTAAAATGTAAGAAAATTTCACTAACTAGTTTATGTTTTGCAGATGATCTTATTCTCCTAAGCAGGGCTAATGTCCACTCAGTTACCTTGTTGATGAATTTCTTCAATCTCTTTAAGGAGATGTCGGGGCTATGTGTGAATCAAAGTAAGAGCTTCCTCATCCTTTCCAAAAGTGCTTCTCAACTATCAAATCTTCTGTCTCAACTTACTGGAATGAAAGCAAAAGATCCTCCCTTGCTATACTTGAGGATCCCTATCTCTTTAAGGTGACTAAGGTTTTGTGAATGCATTCCTTTGATTGATAAGATTCATAAAAGATTGGGGGCTTGGGCAAATAGAGCTCTATCCTACGGAGGGAAAATTCAACTTCTGAAATTTGTGATTTTGTCTATGAATTCCTACTGGTGCTCCATTCTTTTTCTTTCAAAAGGCTGATCAAAATAATTGAAAAACTGATAAAACAATTCTTATGGGGTAAAGGAAATGGAGAAAGAGGATTAGCAAAAGTTAGTTGGAAGACAATCTGTAAACCAAGAAAAGAAGGAGGGTTAGGCATGGATTCTCTATTCAGCAAAAGCAAACTTCTCACTTCCAAGCAAATTTGGAAACTACTCAATGATAAACAGACCATGTGGACTATTTGGATCCATTCCTATATAATAAAAGGAGGAAGTTTGTGGGCTCTTAAGCACAAAAATAGCTATACTTGGTTCTTTAACCAACTGCTCAGATTGAGAGAGGATATGTTTCACCATATTCAATGTCCTATTGGGGCAGGAGATGGTATTTCTCTATGGTATGACAATTGTACAGGGAATGGATCACTAATTCATAATCAATTAGCCAGTTATGTCGATTTCCTAAGGATTCAAAGCTTCAAGCAATTATCAGTAATCAAAATTGGACCCTCCCACCAGCTGAGGTGAGATTGCTATCCTTGCCTTAATTTAGAAGTCGGAAGGAGAGAGATATTTACTTGTAGAAAGGATTTCCTATTTCAGAAATCACTACAAAAGATGTAAGAAGAATGAGGGAGAGGTCTGCTGATCTGGTCGGATGGGATAAGCTGATATGGAGCAAGGTTCTTAGACCCAATGTGAGTTTCCTACTTTGGCTCATTATGCTGAACAGACTAAGCACTCTGGATAGGTTGAATTTCCTATCCATTCCTAAGACCTGTACACTATGCAAGCCGGAGGATGAATCTAGAGATCATTTATTCTTTGAATATATGTTCTCAAAGGAAGTTTAGGCAAAGATCTCTAATCTAAGCTTTCCTGATTACTTCTATGGAAGTATTATAGATATTCTATTGGATATCCCTCACTTGCAGATGACTAAACCTGTAGTACACCATCCTTTACTAACCTCTTCATTCTGTCTCTAAAAATATAGCCTAAACGTTTGTGTCATAATATAGAAGATCCCAAATCCAACCTTATATGTTTGGAACCAACAACAGTATTTAGAGAAGAGGAAGAAGCAACAGTAACACAATCATGCAATTCAAGTTTTTTTAAACTTTCACATAAAATTTCATTTTCCACTAAAAGAAAGTCACGATACAAAGTCAATTTTCCAGCTCCAAAAAAAACACTATAACCTAGTCTATCCAAAATAGATACAGAAATCAAATTCTTCCTAATAGAGGATAAATACACGACATCATGTAATATCAAAACATGCCCTGTATTTAACTATAATTCAACTGTCCCAAAAAAATCAACTTTGACTTTGGTATCGTCTCTCATGTATACATGCTGCTCAGATCTAGTCGCCCTTCTTCGACTTGTCAGTTTCTACAAAGAATTCGTAACATGAATTGTTGCTCCAGTATCTAACCACCAAGTACTTAAAGGTACATCAATAACATTTGATTCTAAAGAAACCATCACAAGACAGTTACCTTTTTTCTTTAAATGAGTTTTGAGTTTTCGACAATCAACTTTCTTGTGCCCAAAACTCTTACAAAAGTTGCACTTCCCTTTGAAAAACTTGTTCGTCTGACTAACAAAAGATGTACCAGCCTGTCCACTTCCTTTAGCACTGATAGTTTTCTTCTTGACAAGCTTCTGATCACCTGAGCTATTAAAAATAAACTTTCTCTTTTGATAATTGCCATGGTCCGTCATCAGAGAGATGCTTCTTGCCCTTCCCTTTTTCATATCATCCTCTTCCTTGGCAAAAATAGCAGTCATCTCCTCAATAGTCCATTGTTCTTTCTAAGCATTATAACTCGATCTAATTGAGTCAAATTGAGATGGAAGAGTCCCCATCACAAACTATACCATATAGTCGTCACTAAGGTCCATATCCATAGTCCTAAGCTTATGGTAGCAACCCATGAGCCTGTTGATGTGGGCCCTAATATCACTTGCACCATCATAAATGGTGTGATGAAACATGTTTAAGTACTCATTCTTTTCATTCTTTGAGAACTTCATGTACTTCTTCTTAATAGCAACAAGAAAATCCTTTGCATTGTTGGCCTCAGGAATACCATCGCTAATGGATTCATCCATGTGATATCTCATAATCATCAAACAGCATCGATTAGAGCACTTCCACTCTTCATAAGATTTCCTTTCCTTCTCAGTAGCATCATCAGTAGGTTTCTGTGGTTGATCAATTCTCAAGGCCAAGTCCATTCGCATGATAGGCAAATTCATCATGAGAGATTCAATCCACTGCTTGTGGTTCGTTCCATTCAACGTCAGGATAGCAGAGACTCTCGGATTGCTCAAAGCTAAATGAGAACCAAGAGCAATAACTATAATATGCATGTTAAAATATAATCATGCAATTCATGCTCTTTTTCTCAAAATTAACTATATCATTCGTGCTAGAGTTCCTTAAATAAATATAGAACTCATTCACAGGTAAGAACAATTTATTAAAATATCATAACCAAATCATCAACATATTATCGAAAGGATAGAAAAATTATGCGGTTCATGATATTTTAATAAAATTTCTTCACCACATTAAATTTCCTACTAAGCAGTAATCATCGACAGGATAATTAATTACCCGTATGGATCTTAACATTATTTTAGAGGAAAAATATATTTTTTAAATATACATTAATATTTAAAAATTCTTCATCATAAATAGTTTCACATGCTCAATTCTATAACAAGTAAAAATAAGCATTAACTATTGTTAACAAAAAACATGTTTATGCCATAATAAAATTAAAACAATTAGAATCATCAAATAAAAATTACTAATTAATATTATGCATAAACATATGGGAAAAATTAGAAATAAAATTTGGAGCAAAAAACAGGAAAAAGGGACCAGAAATGAGTTTGCACGCGCCCCTACGCGTGTGCAAATTTTTTTTAATCAATAAATTAAAATTAAAAGAATCGGGTCGGGCGTGCACAGGTTGGGCTTGCGCACAGTAGCTAACGGGACAACGTTGTATCTGTCGTCCTTGTCAACCAACCGAGTCGACCTCGGGTTCGACCCGCTTGGAACTCCCTCTCTCAACCTCCATTTTCGATGATTTTTGATATGTTTTCTTCTATTTTTCACGCTCTATGGATTTTCTATATCTATTTCAGCCAAATGTGCTTCAAAATTTGAAAACTTCAAACTCATGTCTACCATGAAAGAAAACACGAAGTTTTTCAAAAAATTGTAGTTCTTTGTCCAAAACAAAGATGAAACGCAACAACAACAACCAACAATCTTTTTTGAACCAATAACTCATCATTTTGAAGTTGTTTAAACGAAAAACAATTTGAACCAAAAACGTTTTGAACAACCGAAAAGAAAATCGAGCCCTAAAATCAAATGACCTAGCTCTGATACCAATTGCTATAATAAATGCAGTAATTAACTACATTCAACAACCAAGATCACATTCTATTTAGAGTATAACAAGATAATGAAATCATACCTCCAATACTTGGCATGTAATCTTGAACCCTCTCCATTTTATCAATTAAAACCTATCAAAGAAAAACCAAAACCTTATGCAAAAGAGTGTAATGATAGAAGACCCAACCTTGTCTTTTACACACCCACGAACACTATATATATGCAACAATCTCACTTTATGTCTTATATTATAACATGTTCTACCCTAAATAAGTTAATTGTGTCATTTTAATGGATAATATGAACTATACTTTAATGAACTAATATATAATTATTAAGATACTATCATGTGCCTCAAATACAATTAGAAAATTAACCATACCATTATGGTTATTAAATATACATTAGGCAATTCAATTGTAGTTAAGCACATGAAATTAATGTTGTAATTATATTAGTCCACATATATTTCTAACATTAAGATCTTAAAAAAATTAAATTTGAATTAATTGACATTTGTAAAGATGATATTAAATTGTATTGATTAACTATATTTCTCTAAAGTCGGACTTTTGATTTGATATTAATTTTTAAAATGCACATATTTTTGCATGCCTCTATTTCATATTTTAAATATTGTTTATTCCCTAAAATTATAATTTTAAAAAAAAACTGTAGAGTGATGTTGATTCGGATTTAAGCAAATAATGTATTATATAATTATAATAATTAGGATTTAAAAGTGTAATGTATTATAAAGCAATGTTAACTAGTAAACTTCTTATTACAATTCATTCATTTTACATATTAAATTTGTTCTTAATTCCGTTAGTTTAAAAAAGACATTTGAAATAATTTTTTATAATTTAAGAATCAAGATGAAAAAGATTAAATTATAAAGATAGGAATTATGATTAGTCTAGAAAATATGTTGAGCATAACTTGTTTCTTTATTCTTTATTCTGTTTTTTATGCGAAGCTTGTCTATTGAACGAACAAACAAGAAAGAGGCCGAAGAAATCTATGACGGACTCGTGCTCACCCGTAAACCTTGGGGCGTCGCGTTCATAAGCCCAGCCGATTCGACGCTTTGCATGCTCCGATTCAACCACTGCATACTTGCTGCCTAAACGATTCAATACTTCTATAAATTTTAATACATTTCGTTATTTTAGTTTATACTATAAAATGAAGTGCTTAATAGTAAATTTGCGATGAGCGTACCTGTCCCACAATGATAGGTATAAAGAACGAAATACTTAATTATATGATTATTGTTTAAATAGTTTTCGGCGTCATTTTAATTAATATTAACCACAGTAATTAATGACAGCTCTACTTTTTTTTATTTAAAAAAAACCTGCGAAATAAAATCTGCAATACCCTTACATAAATTATGTAGAAAACTTTGAGAATCCTAATGTCGACTGAACGATGCTTGCTATATTGAATTTGAAAAATCAGAATGGTTGGCCCATTGAACAGACTTAAACTCAGGGCTAGGTCCGTCTTTATATTCTAGGGGTTCATAATAGTTCATATACTACTATGACCTTATTTGGCAAACAGCTGATTGCATTAGTTGTTAGCTGATTCTATCAGCTGTTAGCTGATAGCTGATTCTATCAACTGATTTAACCAGCGGATTGCATTAGCAGTTTGTTAGAGATGTTTGGTAAAATTAGCTGTTTAATGTGTAAAATGACTTATAAAAATATGACTTTAATATATATATATATAAAGATATGAATATTATATATCTTAGTATTTCGTTGAATATTCTTATAGAAATTTAAATTATAGATATTTAATTTTAAAAAAATTAAGTTTATAAATTTAATAAAAAACATAGAAAATTAAATAAGCAACATGAACTATTAAATAATTAAATGATATTAGAAAAAATAAAATAAAATTGTAAATATTAAATAATTAACTTTGAACGCATGATCAATTAACAAAAACTGTTAATTGTCCAATACAAGTTATACTCTTAATTTCAAATTATGTGGTAGTTGTCCAACTCTCTTTTCTTTTTCTTTTTTATGTATATCTTGATCTATATATTAATAAATGAATATCAACATTTATTGTACTAAACTTACTTATTTGTGGAAATAAAAATAGTTAATTTATGTCTAAATTAAGACTAAACAAAAACTACACTAAAAGTGTGAAAAAATAATGTTTAAAGTTTACACCCAGGTACGTATATAAACACATATTAAAACATATAAAATGAAAAAGTAAAACTATTAACTTTTTTTATTTGTAATTAATTACAATTATTTTATTAACGATTCTACTATTAAAACAGTCTCTAAACAAACATTAATTTAATTTAATATATACTATCTACTTTTATTAAATAAATTATTAAATAAAAACAACTATTAATAAGTGACAACACTATTCTAGTGATAAAATAAATCTATAATAATTTGAAACCATTCTAATTTAGAATTGTACTATATTATTAAATACACGAGGAAAATAACTTCAGATAATGTTGTTTTATGCTATACAATAACATCATTTTTAAACAAATTTTGAATGACAATGCTTTAAATAGAGTAATCAAGGGCTTTTCTTCCGGTTAGCATCTTCATTAGAACGACTCCAAAGGCGTAAACATCTACCTTTGTGGTCACTCGAGAGCAACAAATTGGAAAGGCGTTCTCCCGAGAATCACCCTTTTTTACTGCCACAATATCACGTCCATCCTGATTCAAGCTATCATAAAAAAGATGACATTATAAGAAGCAGCAATGTAACGAGAGAGATTTACAAATAACAAGGAATGCATCTCATAAATCACATTCATTTCATAGGGAAGGAACTATGTAATATTTCGGAAGAAGAAGAGAAAATATAGAATAAAATATCGGTTCTCACGATGAACATTCGGCAGGGATCAAGTCCACGCTACTTGGATATTGAACTTGAATTACACAAGGATTTGATCAATTCACAGGCTCAGGTTATCACTCAAATGATCTAAACCGAAAAAAGAGAATGAACCAACAAATTTACCTTTTTTCGAGCACTAGATCCTTGCCATTGGCCCCGAAAGCCACTTGGTCCTAAGAAAGAGTGTCTAGATAGCGTCTCTTATTTAGGAAGAGGTCGACTAATAGATCTGTGCATATTCAGAAACTTACATATCAATCCAACAGAACCTAAACTATGGTTTATGCATCTTGTCGTGTATGATTCACCTTGCTCAAATGTCCCAGAACTCATTAGCAATTACAAAGGTTATATCATTCAATTGTATTATATCAGTGAACAAAATGTACTTACAGCTTATTAAATTGTTTGTCAACTGGCAAAGAGTTCAAGAAATCCCCAGCAGGCAAGCAGCAACAAACAACACCCATGATGTCATCTCACAAACTCCTTTTTTTAACTTAACGTCTTCGACAAGTGTTCTCCACTGTCCTCCACAAGCTAAATCCACCAAGTAAAAAGCATCAAAATTTTTCCATACAACAAAACAATGAGAATGAGAGAAGGCTCTAAGCGAGCAGAAGGTCCTCGCAAACTAGTAACCTCCCTCTCTAGTTTTAAAATGCCAAGTGTTTCTTTATCTGGTTGGGCAGTTTGTATAGATATTCTCCACCTAAAAATTAGAAAAGAATAACTGAAATATTAGTCCAATGTATAGTTTGAGATATCCATAAAGAAAAACTCCAAAGCTAAGGAACAAGGAACCATCCATCTGACGAAGATAACACTATGAGAAAAAGAAATTCTACAAGGTGACACAAAAAACAACAAACCACCCATCTCGCAAAGTAAAAAGAGAATGATCAAAGCTCTTATTTTTTCCTTATACCGCATAAAAACAATCAAGAAAAGACAGCACAAGCATCAAAATTTGTTCCAAGTAGACCAACTCAAGCTAAACTTGCACGATCAGCTTAGCATTCCTCATTCACTGACAAATTGAGTGGCATATCATCGTGTTCTGCAACAATCAGTAACTTGTGCATGAAGTTGAGGACTTTATTTCCTCAAATCAAGTCCCTTTTGAATTGAAAAAATGTTCATCCATTGTTAAGGCTTTCCTCCAAAATCAAGAAAAGGATTCTTTTCTTCAGTGAAGAGCAACACTTTCTAGTAATCAAAATTTGATCTTAGGGAAAAACCAAAAGAAAAAAAGGAACAACCACATGTAAACAATTCAATTCAAAAAACGATAATTCAAAATACACTCCACAAGCCATAAATTATGTCTTATTCCCAGGAGGAAAAAAAGGGTAAAAATTAACAGAAAATTAAAAGAACACCCCAGAAAATCCTATGGATTACGAAACGAGAGAAATCCCATTTTAAAGCATCCTTTAGCGCGACAAAGATAAAGAAACAAATAAATTGAGAACAAAACAAACAAGGTAAGTACCTAGACAGAGGTCGGTGTGATTACAATGGCTGGTGAGAATTACAGAGATAAAGAAGAAACACAAGAGTTACTGAGAGAATCACCAACCCAAAACCTCAGTGTTTAAGACAGTGAGAGAGAGAGAGGGTGAGAAAAAACAGAAGTAACGAAAGAGAAGGGAAAGAGTCCAGAGAAAACGAGACACGAGAGTGTCAAGCGTAACGAGGGCAAAACGGAGAAAAGGCCGAAAAAATATCGACCGATTGGGTAAAACGCTCCTATAGAGGAGCTTGTTGAAAAAGAGCTGGTTAAGTTAAATCAGCCAACCCAATAAGCTATTTACCAAACAAACTTTTCAACTTTTTCTTAAAGTTAATAAGCTAAAATGAGTTGACAAGCTAAAAAAGAGCTGATTAGCTCTTCACCAAACAAGGCTTATATTTGTAAATTAAAAATGAGAGTTAGAATAGAATAAACCCTTCTATTAGCGAATCGTTTCTATCAATATTTATTTTGCAAACGAGTAAATTTATCAGTTTAATCTCATCGGTAAAAGTGAGTTGATATAATTCATCAACTTTCCTCAGGAGTATAAATTAAATAATGTAAAAGACTATTCAAAACTTGTGTAATGTTGTGAGGAAGAATTAACATAAAGTCTAATTCACACTATGAAGCAAGATATTATGCCTCCTTTTCACAAGGTAAAGTTGTTTCATTCTACATAGACTATCGAATATATCATATTAAGATGTATTGTACATGAATCTATGTGCATTGACTGCTTACTGGAATTCGTGAAACTTTTTTGCCTGTTTTACTTATTTGTTGTTGAAAAAATGTTATTCCCAGCTACGTTCGATTAGTCAAAATCTTAAACATTATTCGTGGTAAACTAGCCAATTTCTCGAGCAACAGTCTAATCTGAGTAAATAAAGAAGAAACATCTAATAGAAAACGACAGAAAATGAGATGGACATTGAGAGCGAACGAAGGTGAAGGCGTTGGAGTTTCAACAGAAATATACCTGAGCGTACGCCAGATCTTGTATCACTTTCAAGATCCTCTGTTCTTCCTCAGTTTTAGCTCAGCTTTCCTGCAGTCATCAATGAAAAATAAAGAAGAAAAGGTTAATAAAAGATGAGATGAACGGAGAGAAGGAACGAAGGTGAAGGCATTGAAGTTTCAACAGAAATATACCTGAGCGTACGCCAGATCTTGCATCACTCTCAAGATCCTCCATTCGTCCTCAATTTTTGCTCAGCTTTTTTGCGATCGCTTCTTGCATCGTAGAATGTCGACGAACTAGATCCAGCAATAAAGAGATAAAAGAAATGGAGAAGTGGAATCACAGGGAGAGAATTTGTTATAGACTAATGATAAATGGCCCAAACACGTGCCCGAAGATTCGAGGCAGCGATGGTCGTGAGAACAGCAGACAGAGGGGGATTACAAGAAAACGAAAGACAGAAGGGAAAAAACACAAC
>JAOTAX010000009.1:28087207-28102836 GCA_025629825.1 Erythroxylum guanchezii | reverse complement strand
ACTTGTAATACTCTATTAGATTCATTTTGTGCTAATATTCGTAGGAAGATTAGCACCTTTTCTTCAATAGGCAGATGACCAGTATTCGCCAATCCACCATGGGCTTCAAGCATTTCACATAACACTGTAAATGTCTGAACGTCCATCCTTAAATCCCACTGACTATTCCTATCACCTTCATGCAAAATTCTATTAATATTAGCTTCCCTTGATGGCACTGTTAAAGCCCTACTCCCTGATGCAAGTTCACTCCTCTTTCTTTTTCTTCTGTATACTGCCAACACTACCAATATTACCACTTTCATTAATTCCAACTGCCCATTCCATACATCAAAAAAAGTCAAAGCCTTAAATATCGCTTCACAACGCCTGTTATCCATGTTTGTAAATAAATACTATCTGCAAAGTATTTATACACTGTTATCAAAACTATGTCCATGTACTAATACTCTCTGCAACGTAAATATATAAACAAATTACATATATCCATGTTTGATTCCAACCAACATATTTCAACACTTATACATTGTTCGTAAAACCAAGTCCATACTCCAAACCAACCTCATTTCATACATTGTTCAAAAGGCATAGTTGATGTGAGAGTTTAGGTAATTGGTTGGTCAATGTAGCAATATGGTCAATTAAATACAAATATCTAATTTTGTAAAACCACAAAGAACCCAATCAGAGTACATCTTTAACTACACAGGTATTAATGAAATACCTGAAAGAGTCATATGGCCCTTAACCTTGATTTTGGGTTACTATCATACTATCAATACTGCCAACCCCATCACCATTATGTTCTATCATACAATTTCTCACTTCTCTCCTTATCATCTCCCATAAACTTTGCATCAAAACCGATAATCCATGTCCTTACATCATTATTCATAGGCAAGAATAGACCAAAAATTAGAATTAGATATGAAACTTGAACTAGGTTCATCATGAATAAGGGAGAAACTTGAGTTGACTCGTGAACACAAGTAGGCAACTAGGCATTGACTCAGAAACTCGAATAAACACCTCCGAAGTGACAACACCAAGAAGAGACAAGCAGAGTAATGTCAAGAGTCATCATTATTAAAGGACGACGATGTCTCAACTTGAGATATAATCCCACTAGTCCTCTTGGAGAAAATTGCCTGAAAAATACAATTCCACAGGCAAGGAGAGGCAGTAGTTGTTGGCCCTCTTGCTAGATGAAATGTTTAGGTAAGGATGGCATGGGCAGTCAAATTTGTTTAAAATTAAAAATATAAAATAACTTTTTTGATTAACAATAATTAAAGCAAAATGCATGAAATTAGAGATGGTAAAAAAGAAACTAAAACTAAAGATATCTGTAACATTTGAATCGTCATGAAATACCTATCAAGATATTATGTCAATCATTTAAATGTTTGTATACCCTATAAATTTTAATCTTGCACTTAAGCAATATTGGAGTACTAATCAAAGAATTGCAAGTTGTAAAGTATTATATTTATGAACTCTATAGTTGCAATTTGATTCATCATATTAAATTAAAATTAAAATTAAAAGTAGTGGGGGCACTTGGCAAAACATGGATGTGCCCTTAATTTGAGGGCATATTACTAAAATTCCAGCCATCGGTTCCTTGTTTAGTGGACACCTGCTCATTGTCATTGATTTCTCTACTTATGAATTTTAAAAGTTAAAGGGCATTAAAATATTTTTTTGGGAAATAACCAACTTTTTATAAACGTTTGTGTTTGAATGGCTTAACGTGCAAATCCGTAAGAGCTGGATCTGGATATATTAACATGTAATCCAATAAAGTTGAATTTCAACAAGAAGCAAAAATAACAAAGTTGTATACATCACTTTAGTACACACTAAAGAGTAAATATATACTACATGCTTGCACATACTTATTCCAAACCTAAGATATATCGTTGTTACATATAAAAGCAATTAACTTTTACTAATTATTTGTAGAATTGGCCTCAAGATCAGCAGCTTTCTCAAGGAAATTAGTGGTGATATTATCATTCTCGAGGGCCATCTGAATGGGAGATGAACCTAAGCCGTCAGCAATAGCAAGCCAAATCTTCTTCAACTCCGCCCGAAACTCGTCAAGGTCAACGGTTCCACTCTTATCACAATCGAACTTGTCGAAGATGGAGTCGTATAACTGGGTGAGCTGCTCCGGAGGGGTAGCCACATCCACCCCAAAGTGGCTTTCCACCAAACGCATCGATTCCAAAGCCTTTCGGAGCTCCGACCGGGACAGCACTCCGTCCTTGTTCAGATCCAGTCGCCCAAAAGCCTCGTTTACGCTCTTCTCGAATTCAGCATCATTGTTCACGAAGGCAAGTACGGTAGATCCGTCTATGGTCACCACCCCCATCTTTTCCTTTCCAGTTGTTCTTAGCTAGTACTAGGAGGAAGGAAGGAAGAAAGCTAAAAAGAGATGAGAGAATCTGTGACCGAGTGGGTATTTCATATGGACGCGAGAAAAGACGCGCGACACGTGCGTTGGTTGCTTACGAATATTATTGTGAAGCAAGTAGGCTTTTATGCTGTGGTCGCACAAAACCTGAGGCTACAAGTGCTAGCTTTTTATTCGGGATGCAGTTGTTTGACGTTTTCTTTTGAGAAATTTGTTAAAAGTTTTTCGATTGTAAACTAAATTGTAAATAATTATGATGTCATCAATATGTCGGATGACGAGTTGATGACATATAACGCATAATTGTTGATCTTGGGTGGGTTGGTGAAGTGATGCGGTAAAGAAACAAGTGTAGCTTCTTCCTTTTTTTGTCATGCCTGAGGATGATTGTAAAGTGTCAACGTAATGAATAAGAGGCTCCACTCATGACCCAACAATGCATTTATCAAACCATTATTTACCCACTTTCTTCCAGAAAAGCTTTGCATTTAAATAGCCCACCAAAGCCCAAAACTTCTAACGTCCACGACATTAGCATAGTCTCCATCTCAGGTCTAGATGCTTTGTCCACAATGGCTACTGCTACTGCCACTATTTCTACACCACTGTTCTTCCTTACCATGGCGGCTATAATGCCATCGCTGGTTAGCTTTGGGATGGCCGATTCCAACAAAGACATAGATGAATGTGCACAGCAGTTAGCAGGGCTGGCAACTTGTCTACCTTACGTTGGAGGCGACGCGAAATCGCCCACTCCAGATTGCTGCAGTGGTCTTAAGCAAGTTCTCAAAACCAATAAGAAGTGTTTGTGCGTGATTATTAAGGATAGAAATGACCCTAATTTGGGCCTCAAGGTCAACATTACGCTGGCTTTGGGGTTGCCTTCAATTTGCCATGCCCCTGCCAATGTTTCTCAGTGCCCAGGTCACAATTTCTTAATCTCTAACTCTAACCAACTGGCGATTATGTATTCAGTGATCATACGTGTTGTAGGATCTTGAATCCGTTATTAATTTGGTAATGGTGATTAATAGCAACAACTCGTAATGCTTCTTCTCAACTGTAACATTAACACGTTCATTGCTTGGTTGGGATGTCATGCAGCTCTTCTAAACTTACCTCCTAACTCACCAGATGCTCAAGTCTTTTACCAACTGGCTAATCAAAAAGCCAATAGCCCAGCTTCCGCTCCCACTGCCACTGGTAATTAATGCAATTACATACATATATATATGTATATCTTATTCTTTGTAGTTTACCGATAATTAAAATCTTAATCTTTTCAATTTTGTGAAATTCTTAAGGGAATCATACACCTAAAACTGTAAACGGCCAGCTGGAAAGCAATTCCGAACAGACGAGCAGTGGAGGTAGCAATGGAAATAGATGGGTAGGGATCGAGCTGGTATGTTCAGGGATTCTGCTTTGGCATTTCGTCTTTTTACACGAGCTAAAGTTGAGACTCTGAGACGCGCCTCCTTGCTCTTCCCTTTGACATGACATCTTCATGTATCCCAGTCCGACAATTATTACTGTATGATGGATAATCTGTATGTTGTTTAAGTTATTATGGGCGTGCTGATACATAACTATTTTCCCCTTCAAATTTAACTTAAGAATGAACAATATAAAGAGTGGTTATGGTAAGAAGAATGACGAGACGTAGAAAGGCAGCTGTCAAGACCACCAATTCCTTTTTTTCCCCCTTGGCAATGTAGACCAAGTTTCTAAAAATAAAAGACATGTTTGCAGTTCACTAAACAACTTGGAAGCCACGTTCCAAATCAAATAACACCTGATAGCTGCTAATCCAAATTTTGGGTAAAAACTGTTTTCGTACAATGAGTCTGCGGCGATCTTTAATGTTGGTTGGGCCGCTACTCTAGCTTCAAACAAATGTAAATCAGCTTCGCGGTTTAACGCCTTCCAGTTATAGTCTGCATAGCATTCTTATTCTTTAAAAGCAGGACAAGGGACAGGGGTAAAGTTGTTTTCTTCATTGCTAATCATTGTCAAAAATCCTCTAAAATTTCTTGCCTGTTTCATAACTGCTAAAAGCCTAAAACCACCGCTCACCTTCCTGTCCAGCAAAATGTTATCAAATATGACGAATTGTATCTCAATGAATTCAACAATTATCATTCTACGTTTGAAGGATTCTTTCCACAAAGTAACAGAATTATTGAGCATTGGTTTCTGTTTGTTGAAATCTCGTGATCTCGACCAAGCAACCACCTTCAGATTTTATGTATGGATAAATTTTGATTTGAGAAGCGAAGAAAAGTGATACCTATCCTAATTGATCGAAATAGGTCCTGCAATTTTCTACTTCAGTAGCTTCGTCATACCTGTCATCATGCAAGGTGTGTGAAGGAAATTGGTAGAACATGTAAATGATTGCTTCAATTTTTGGAAAAAGAAGATTTTGTAACTAGTAGAACAAACATAGGAAACGGAAAGAAGAAATAGAAAAACCATGTGTGTTGAAATGAGAAACCAAGTAAAAATGAAGATTAGGTGGAGTTGTCCTTAGTTGATGATGGCGCCGTAAAAGCACGTCGATCGTCGGAAGTAGCAGTAATAACAGGCATCCATACATCAGCGGTGCTACTCAAGAGTGACTGCACCTGTGGATCCGCCGCCACCGCCGTCGATATCATCTCATCCACGTCATCTAGTTTTGCTGATAATTTATCCAACTCCCTTGCTATTTCCAACTAGAGGCATAACATCATTTATGCTCCTCATTAGTTGAAATGAAATGATGATACATTGATATGATACGATATGATGACAGGATATAAATCAAAAACAAGAAGAAGACGCTCTCTCTGTCTATCACCTCATCAAAATCGCTGGTGGGCTTTGAAGGGAGTTTTGTCATCTCTAGTCCAAGTGCTTCAATTTTCGCACGCAATTCAACTTCCTCCTCGTTTGTCAAAGCTTCCACCTATATTGGTCAGACAAAAAGAAGACAAATAAACGGGAGATATTATGAATCTGAGAAATAAGATTAAGCATAAAAAAGACACAGGGCGGAAAGTTATTGAAGGCAAAAAGCGGCAGTCAAAACCTACGTAAAATAAAAATGAAGTAGATGACACTTCCAATTGGGATCTTATTCTTTTTGTAGAAGTTAGTAGATAATAGCGAGTCAATGACTATAGAGCGGAATTGGTGAGCATGCCTGCTGCAGAAGACCGGAAAGTAGGTGAAAGAGCTGCTCATCTGCTGCTGATGCTGCTACTTGATCTTCCTCCATTATCTGTAAGTATCGCGTATAGGGTTTGCGTTTTAGGAAAATTTTCCGATCCGATGATTGCCAAGTCTCTGTCTCTCTCGTGTCTTCGCTTTTCTTTTTAAATTTTTATATCAACGAATACACGGGTAATAGATAACCACTGGTTTGACCTGTGACTTGATGGGTTGAAATAGGTCGGCCCAGGCCTAATTACGGGTTGATGGGCCATAGTTCTATGGGTTAGAGGCTGATCAGTCAATCCGACTTATTTTATATATTTTTAAAAAAATTAAAAATAATATTATTTTTAAATAACAGTCGAGTCATAAATTGACTTGATTTTAGAACAATCACTCCTATCCATTGACCTTTAACATAGTTTTAGTTCAAATGATTTTTTCCTAAAAGTTACAAATGGACTTGTTTTGGATGTTAGGATAAGCATAATTGGGTTTCCAATTATCTTTTTCTCCATTTTTAATTGGTTTAACTCATAAATTCATCTGCTCTTCTTTTGGATATGCTGAAGGATTAAATTAAATCATGAGGAAGAGGGGATCTTCCAAACAATATGTTGCCTTTCCTTTTTATTTGAAGATTGCCCGACCCATAAAATGCTCAGCTCGATCCGGTTTGGTCTAATTTAGTTTTTTTTTCAAATTTCAAAAAATAATGTAATTTTTTTTGACAAAATAATATGGTTTTGTTACTTTTAGTTAAGCTTCGGGTCAGATAGGATTTAAATAGCCCTAATCTAAGCCAAATCAGGCCAAAATGCAGGCCCATGACCTGTCAACTAGGTCTTGATCTATTTACTTCAGGGCAGACCGGGCCCAATTACCATCCCTATTTAAGATGAAGTTCTCCGACACCAAAGGTTTTGATCATAGGCCCTATACTCCGATTGGGTTTTTGGATGAAGGAAGTGGAAAACTGGGGCGGGCTTTCTAATAACAATAATAATTATATATATATATAAAAAGACTCGTGCGTACTTTCCACACCCTTCCCAACCAAGGTACAACCTTGAAAGTTAACGCAAAAGGCAGTCTTATCTTTTTAATCGACAACGTATTCACAAAAGTAGGCCCAATTTGCACAATCGGCATTTGTTGGTCGGGGAAGCTATTCCTAATCCATGCACTCTTTTGTCTTTGCCTTATCTTTTCTTTTTCTTTGCCTCTTGGCACTTACCACTACACCAAATAGAAAAGACTACTTTATCTTAGAAGCAACCATCAATTTGATGTAACATTTGCCTAACTCTCATACTAATCCTATAATCTTTTATCAATTCATCGCCTAAAAGCTTTCACTCCACCACTCCTTTTCACTTTTAAATATTTTTTTTACTTCCTTTGTTTTTCTATAAAATATTATATACGGATGGTATAAAAGATTTCATTTTGCATAGGATTAATTAACAAGTACGTTTGATTCCCCTATATAAGATTAAAAAGTAAGCAAAGAAGATGTTAATTTGTATTTTATTTTCATTTCATTTGGAGGGATAAGTAAGAGAGGAGAGAGTCCAAGTGTCAAACTCAAAACAGACGGCACTTCATAAATCAAAATGAGAAGCAACACCAACTTGTCCGTATCCTAGACTAGACCCGTCGAGTTGAAAAGGACAAGAACAAAAGGAAAAACGAGAACAGTCTCCAGCAGCTCTGATCGGGTGTGCTCAATCCCGTGTAGCCGTGTAGGAGATGAAAAAAAGTCAGTATGGAATTTAATCACGTCGATGTTGAGGAAGTTAAGCAACTGGAAAACTCAAAGGTGTATAAACTCTTATGGAATATAATATAAAACCCCCGGCGGGGCCTCAACAACTCGCCTTCAGCGACTTTCTGCAGCCATCAACCATTATTCCCATTCTATCCCTTTGCTTCAGTAACTTCTTAACACCTATTGATTGATTTTCTCCATGAACCAACATATGTAGAGTTTCTCAGTTCTATCTGCTCTCTCCATCTTCCTCTCCTTTTTCTTTAGACAATCTTCTATGACTCTGATTCTTGGAGTGTTGTCTACGCTACTTACGTTTTGGCTCCGTTTCTGATTTGACCGGTAATAATCTTTTTGCTTCCTAAATTGTGCTCTGTTTATTTTCTTTTTACTCAATTCTCCTGATCATACTTCTTTCTTTCTTTATTGTTACTCTGCTTCTGCGGCTTCCTTATTCAAATTACATATTTACATATATCAGCCTATCTATGTCATCATGCGTATTAGGCATCGCAGTAGTAAATATTAGGTAAATAATTGAGGTTTATGTATTCCTAGACCGATGAGCTACAGAGGACTGTGTGTGTGAGCTTGTGTTTGTTCTGTGGAAAAGAAACGATAAGCAATCAGACCTTTCTCACATCACACACAGACACCTACTACTCCCTCCAAAAAGTTATCTACTCTTTTGCTGCTTGTACATAGTTATGTTTATGTTATCTTCCCAATTAATTCTAGTTGTTTTGAGCTACAGGGAGCGATGACCATTTAAAGAAAGTTATATTTATGAATTACTGTCCTGTTTCCCATATAAAGGGTACTTGATCGGCATCGGCGGTACGTGTAAACAAAGAAACGATGTCGACTAATAGTAGAAGGGGTTCGGATCAGCAGGCACAGCCGCAGAGACGGATTCTGCGGACGCAGACAGCTGGGAATATAGGGGAGTCGATGTTGGATAGTGAGGTGGTGCCTTCCTCCCTCGTTGATATTGCTCCAATTCTGCGTGTGGCTAACCAAGTGGAGGCCAGCAACCCTAGAGTTGCTTATCTCTGTAAGTTGCAGCTTCTTTCATTTATATATATGAGTATGTACATCCCTTTTTTACACATAGCATATCAACTTCTCTGTGCACTTAAATGACTTCATTCTTGTGTCTGCTAACACGTTTCTTTCGAGCTCCAAAAGGAGCATATGGTTCTTGCTCATATAAACACTTTCATTCTCCTTCTGTCTTTTACCCAAAATGCTTTCGCCTATCTAATCTTTTGAACATGCACGTTATTCAATTTTTTTAAAAAGATAATAGTTCTTCACAGCTATCGCTAGTGGCAGAACTAATTTTATATTTATATTGGAAAGTTTAGCCAGTGCTTGTCATTTTGTTGTCTACTCAAATCTAGAAATAGCGCGACTGATGAATCCTGGAGTCATCAAAGTTTCTGAACTAATATTCCTTGGTGCAAAATATCAGGGCACGTAATCGTCATTAATGGAGTGACAGAAGTAAAGTTTTGAGGAAAATGAATGTTTGTTAGAAAATCATTCTAGGATAGATTCCCAGGGGATAACTCTCTCACTTGATGCTCTGTTCTAGTCATACTCCTTAGTTATGCCCATATAATCTCTTTCTTCCTTTCCTTTTTCTTCTGGCAGCTTTAGTCTCATAAAATTTTGCTTTTCTATTTGGTTAAATTTTGTTTGGCTGCATTTAGGACTCAAATTGGAAATCTGGTTGTTGTGTATGTATTCCAATGTTTTCCAGACTCTAAATCTTCAGTTTTGCATTGATATTGAAAATAGGTCGTTTTTATGCTTTTGAGAAAGCTCATAGACTAGATCCCACATCTAGTGGTCGTGGTGTTCGCCAGTTTAAAACAGCACTGCTACAACGTCTGGAAAAGGTAAGCACTTACATGCAACTTCCCTTTTAAAGATCCAATTTGGCGTTAACTTCTTGAAGTTTAACATGTTACTTTAAATCTGTCACAAATTGTTCAACTTTGTCCAGAGGCTTCTACTGTATTTTTCACCGTCCATCATAACTCCTCTTTTGTTTTCCATTTTTTTCTATATGTATCTGTTTGGATGGAGTGTAACATTCATTTTTTTTTCCTGTCCAGGAAAATGATATTACAATGCAAGGAAGGACAATGAGTGATGCTCGAGAAATGCAGAAATTTTATCGTGATTACTATCAGAAGTATATTGAAGCTTTAACTCATGCAGCTGATAAAGCTGATCGGTAATATATGTGAAAGCTTCTAGGTTATAGTTTTATCTGTTGTTCCTGCACCTGGTTTTGCCAATCTCACGTGAATTCCATCATCCTAACTCAGTGCTCAACTTACAAAAGCATATCAAACGGCTGCGGTCCTATTTGAGGTTTTGAAGGCTGTCAACCAGACAGAGGAAGTGGAAGTATCAGATGAGGTTGAGATGACACTTTCTCCTTTTCAGTACTACATCATTGTCCGTTTTCATTCGTTCAGCATGCTAAGACGATATTCCTGTCTACATTCATACAGGTTATGACAATTAATGGATATCCGGTGTAACAGTTGTTTTCCTCTTTTTCTTGTAGATTCTGGAGGCTCACACCAAAGTTGAAGAAAAAACAAAAATATATGTGCCTTACAATATTCTTCCCCTTGATCCTGATAGCCAAAATCAGGCTATCATGCGATATCCAGAGGTTAATTCCATTTTGATCCACTTCCTCACTTTGTTTTCTTTTTCGCTGAAAGCTTGTACCTTGTCCACTGGGGCATTTGCAGATTCAAGCTGCTGTATCTGCACTTAGAAATACCAGAGGCTTGCCTTGGCCAAAGGACTACAAGAAGAAAGTAACTGAAGACATTCTGGACTGGCTTCAGGCTATGTTCGGTTTTCAGGTGACTGATTTGTTGGAAATTTGTTACTGTGTGGTCGATTAGTTGGAAATACTAAATTTGGGTATGCAGAAAGATAATGTCGCGAATCAAAGGGAGCACCTGATCCTGTTGCTTGCAAATATGCACATTCGACAATTTCCAAAGACTGACCAACAACCCAAGGTTATTTAACCTTTTTCTATTGCTCTGCTGATAAAAATAAAGGTGTGCTCATTCTCATCTTTTATGAAAATTGCTGATATTGCTCATTTCAGTTGGATGAGCGTGCCCTAACTGATGCAATGAAGAGAATTTTTAAAAACTACAAGAAATGGTGCAAGTATTTGGGGCGCAAAAGTAGCCTCTGGTGAGATCAACCTTCCCGCAAAAACTATTATTCCAAGTTTTAACTGTGCTTTTGAGTTTCTGGAGGCGCTGAATGGTTCTTATACTCTTACAGCAGTTATATTTCCCTTTATGTTCTGAATTGTGGCAGGGAGCTCCTTACCTCCAACAATCCATTGTTATGTTTTAACTTTCATTTTTTATTTTTGTGGTCATCGTTGAATTGACAGGTTGCCAACCATTCAACAGGAAGTTCAACAGAGGAAGTTACTTTATATGGGTCTATATCTCCTTATTTGGGGAGAAGCAGCGAACTTAAGATTCATGCCAGAATGCATTTGTTATATATATCATCATGTATGTATTTGTCTGTAGCTTCAATATAACCTAGGTACATCAGCAATATCTTTCCATTTCAAGATGTTGCCTACCGTCTGATTTGATTCTTTCTTCCTTTTCTATTTCTCTTTCTTCCTTTTGGACCTTATAGGTATGTTTGTCGTGTATGAAGTATGTGATTTCATGCATGTGGAGATGAATCATAAAATAAGAATGATGCGAAGTTGCAAAATTAGTACTTTTATATAGTCACTACAGCAAGCATGTGTTATGGAAAAGCAGCCAGTATACAAGTCCATTCTAGTTGACCTTTACTGTAGCTAATCTTATACCAGCTGGAAATTGGAATTAATCATTTGATTGCATGTGTTTTCTTATGCCCTTCTTCAGTTTCTTTGTTGGGCCAGAACTTTCCTGCTTGTGGAACGTTATTTCTTATGTTTAGAGAGGCACTACTAAGTAATAACACAAACTTCTGGATTTTCTCTTCATTTTTATTGAAAAAATATTTTTCTTGTACTTTCTCCATCTTCCAAGATTCAAATTTTCCTGAAATGAACAGGACATCTTTTTTCAGTTATTATCTTCGGAGACTCATCAAGGCTTAATTGAGTTTAATTTTGTTATTGGTGATAAGAACTCTCTCTGTAGGATTTTCTTAATTTCTTAATATTTTCAGCAATAACTTAATGCATAAAGGCATTGGGATAATTCCAGATTATTGGCAAGCGTGAATTTGATAAAAATATAAACTTTTACATAATCCATCGGAAATTGCCATTTCCGCAACTGTATGATTAAAATTTGATGGTTTATTTTGAGTTATCAAGCTGATATTGTTGCAGATGGCATTTGAATTGTATGGACTGCTGGCGGGGAGTGTTAGTCCAACGACTGGAGAGCACATAAAACCAGCCTATGGTGGTGAGGAGGAGGCTTTCTTAAGAAAAGTAGTGAAACCAATATATGATACAATTGCAAAGGTTCGATTATCTTATCTTTCCTTGAACTTAAATGTTTATTTCTTTTTGTTTCTTTTTAGTTTTTTATTGCCTGCTGATATTTTTCTGTTACTGTACTCGTTAGGAAGCAGAAAGGAGCAAAGGAGGGAGGTCAAAGCATTCACAGTGGAGAAACTATGATGATTTGAATGAATATTTTTGGTATGGCACTTCTCTGTGCATATTCATTATATTTCCAATTTGGAGTATCAACTTGAAATATTTCTGTTTGTATGAGATTGTAGGTTAGTTAGTTGTTTCCGATTGGGATGGCCCATGCGTGCAGATGCTGATTTCTTTTGCCTGCCTCCAGAGGAGTTGCGGTTGGACAAGGATGAGGTGGGTGATATAACTGAGCTTATCTTCTTTATGCATACGCCTTTCTTCTTAACTATCTTGTCTTGAACTTATAATTGCTCAATTATGATCAGCACTTTACCTAGTGAGTTGCTTTATGCTAGCATTCTCTTCTAAAGGATAGAGTCAGTTTGCATTTTCTGGGATCAAAGGACATATTAAGGTTTCACAGCCAGCAGTTTGTGTCGCAATCAAATATCTGAGCACATTATCCATTCTTACTTCAATCTGTTTCTGTTTTCATTATGGATATTTTATGTCTTATTCAGGAGAAGAAACCAGTTACTGGGGATCTATGGATTGGAAAAGTTAATTTTGTTGAAATAAGATCATTCTGGCATATATTCAGAACTTTTGACAGAATGTGGAGCTTTTATATTTTGTCTTTACAGGTAAATCTCTCTGTTTATTTGTGTGATAAATGTTGATTGCGCTTTGTAATTAATTTGGCTTGCCAATTGTCATTTGATGAAGGCGATGATCATCATTGCTTGGAATGGTTCGGGAAAGTTGAGTTCTGCATTTGAGAGTGATGTTTTCAAAAAGGTTCTGAGCATCTTCATAACCTCTGCGATATTAAATTTTGCACAAGGTAGGTGAGTGATGTTGTTGGTGGCTTCTTTTTTCATTATCTCATCTTTTGAGCTGGCATTTGTCTGGGTTTTTCACTGATGAGACAATGCTTTATTTTTATGCAAACGTAGTGTCTACCATACATGCCTCAATTTTCGTACACACAAGGTCATCTTCTGCACAGGCTAATGACTTATTGCATTATTTTTGTGTCATATTTTGCTTTTCCAGCTGCCCTTGATATAATCCTAAGCTGGAAGGCAAGACACATCATGCCCTTTTATGTCAAACTTAGATACATTTTGAAGGCTCTTTCAGCTGCCGCATGGGTCATAATTCTACCAATAACCTATGCATATAGTTGGAAAAATCCTCCTGGAATTGGGCAGGCTATTAAGAAATGGTTTGGTGATAGTCCAGGTTCACCCTCTTTGTTCATTTTGGCCATCCTTATTTACTTATCACCAAACATGCTCTCAGCTCTGCTATTTTTGTTCCCATTTATTCGTCGCTTCCTTGAGGGTTCACACTATAAGATTGTGAGGCTCCTGATGTGGTGGTCACAGGTAGTCACAAGCTTCCTTTGGTATTTTGCGTTGTTATGATTGTTCCTTTGAAATTGTAAAAATTAAATCTATGAAACTCAATCAATTGTCTTACAACATTACTATCGTTTCCTATCTGATAGCCTCCGCTGTTTGTTGGAAGGGGAATGCATGAGAGCTCAATATCACTTTTCAAGTAAGAGTTACAACTATATTAAAAGATTTCTCATGGAATGGAACAAAATTGTAATGGAAAATCTTATTATCATCAAATCTCCAGGTACACAATGTTTTGGATTCTGCTCCTAGTGTCAAAGCTAGCATTCAGTTATTTCGTAGAGGTAGGTTGGTTCTTTTTTTATTCCAAGAAATTATAATTTCTTTCAATGCTAGCAAATATAGATTTGAGATGATCTTCAGTTTATTTTTCCTTGGCAGTTCTTATAGTTTCAGCTGAATATCATAAAGACGTTAAATACGTGGATCTGTTTGACGTTCAAACTAGTAGTTCATTTCTCTAAATATTAGCATTATTACGCTTCTGTTAGGAATAATGTCTGTCTCGTTAACTTCTATAAAATTCTTTGTTGGAGAGTTGTCTTAATCCTTCCTGCGATTGGTGCACAAAACCATAGATATGATCACAAAAGATGCACACGAATAGAAGTAGAATTGCGTCACAACGTGACTTTTCTTAGTTTAGGTCTTATGAAAATGAAAATAGAGACCAGGAAGAAAAAAGATAGAGTTTTCACAAGATTTTAGGCTAGAAAAACCATCTTTCTTAGAACTTTGTGCGATTTACATAATAGAAGAGTCTTTATTATAGGGAGAATATAAGTCTCATAATAGCTATATTCCTAATTAAGAATCATACATATCCTATTTGTTATATTCAACATGTCTACTCTACTTTAATTTCTACATACATATTTTGGTAGGGAAATCACGAATGTGTGGGGATCTAAAACAACTCAAAACTTTGATACGAGTCTTTTGTTGAAATAGAATGACCTTCCTTTCCCTTACTTTTCTAGTTATGGTTAATTGTGATATATTTCACATATCCCAAAAGCAGAACCTTGCATTTCTTGTAGAAAATCTTTTAATTGTTCACAAGCCACTAGGAAAAGATTCTTTAAATAGAAATTTTCAATTAATTGAGGACCTGACATGATCTTCTTGGAAAGTTTCTAACAGCTTTTCGGTGACTGATGGTCTCCTGCATCATTTTGAAACCCATCTTTTGAGTTTCAGATCAAGCCTCTTGTGGGTCCCACGAAAGCTGTCATGAAATTTCACATTTCCTCTTATAAGTGGCATGAGTTCTTTCCTCGAGGTAATGATGAAAATGATGCATTTATTCTCAACCGTAGAAATGTTTCTGAGGATACTATTTGCTGGTGGCAGCCAAGAACAATATTGGTGTCGTTATTGCACTGTGGACTCCTGTTGTTCTAGTACGTCCATGTTATTTCCCGAACTATCTCTTATTGAAGTCATTATAAATTAAACACCAACTTATTTGCAATTAATTAAAAAAATTTCTTTATAGGTGTATTTTATGGATACTCAGATTTGGTATGCTATCTACTCAACTATATTTGGAGGTATATATGGAGCTTTTCGCCGATTGGGAGAGGTAGGTTCCAGTTATCCATGGTTTCTATTGATCTTTATTGCCGTGAGAATCTAATTATGTCCAAGTTGGTGGCATTGTCTCTTATATCATTCTTCAAAGCATGATAATATGGATTTTGCTAGCTACTGGATATACTAGAAAGCTGAAGCCTCTTTCAACCTAATTTCTAAAGGAATGGGATAACCAACCTGTTTATACATTTTTTCACTGATTTTTGCAATTGAGTGTTAATTCTTTTTAAAAGTTAACAAACTACTATAATTGTAGCTCAAATTGTTAGTGCTTGATGACACACTTAACTTTTAACATGGATGAACACTTGTTAACTCTTTGCAGGCTATGTTTGAACATAAAAGTAAATAACATTGTTCCAACGTACCCACATGGCATCTTCATCAACCTCATCTGATGAAAGGTGCAACTTCTAAATTTTTTTAATTAACAGACGAGGTTAACGGAGATGCCATGTTTGTGAGTGGAGCCTATAGTTTTTCATTTGTATTTTGTGAGTGGGCCCGACAGTTTTTCATTTGTATTTTAACACGTCCTACAACTGTATCACTTGT
>JAOTAX010000009.1:28070102-28087148 GCA_025629825.1 Erythroxylum guanchezii | reverse complement strand
CAAAAGTTAAGAATTTCTACATTGACTTGCTATTAATTATGAAGATTTTATCCCTAGAAAGGCACTAATCTTAGTTAAAGCAAAGATATGAAGATGGCATACTTTAATTTTTGACAATAATTTGGTGCTGCATACTAGCTATAGTATAGTTGTATATATAAGAGCCAACATTGGAAATACTTCAGTTTGCAGAAATTATAATGCTATTACGAGATTTTTTACCAACTTCTGTAAGAACACTAGTCAAAAGATAGAGGATAAAGAAGTCTACCATTATGAGATTTGCACAAAATGTATTATCACTTAAAACATATGGATAGAGATGCATATTCCAGAGTTGATGTATGCCCAATGAATCTTAAAAGGGGTAACCTTGTGTTTCTGTCTCATTTTCAGATTCGAACATTAGGGATGTTGAGATCCCGATTCCAATCACTACCAGGTGCTTTTAATGAGTGCTTGATCCCACCAGAGAAGAGTGAGAAGATCAAGAGAAAAGGACTGAAAGCCACGTTTTCTAAAAAATTTCCTGAGGTTTGCTGTTGTTAAAAACAATTATAGTCAATATGAGATACTTCTTTTTTTCATTTTGAAGTCAACGAAAAATATTCAGGAGTTTGACGATCTCTTTTGGTCATTTTTAGGTTTCATCCAACAAAGAGAAGGTGGAAGCAAGGTTTGCTCAAATGTGGAACAAAATAATCAGTAGCTTCAGGGAGGAGGATTTGATAAGTAACAGGTATCAGGAGGACGATGCATTGGAAACTTTTAGGTTAAAAGACATAGTCGAAGTTACTCTGTTTCACTGATGTCGATCCGTTTTGCAGTGAAATGAACTTGATGCTTGTCCCATACTGGGCTGATAGTGATTTAGACCTCACGCAGTGGCCTCCATTTTTACTTGCTAGCAAGGTCTATTTGCGTTGTGCTGTTTTTTATTCCATTATCAGGTCAACATTACAGTGATGGATATGATTCACTTTGCATATTGCTCAGGTTCCAATAGCTGTAGATATGGCTAAAGATAGCAACGGGAAAGATCGTGAACTGAAAAAGAGATTGGCCTCAGACCCCTATATGCACTGTGCAGTTCGCGAGTGCTATGCTTCATTTAAAAGTATCATCAATTACTTGGTTTTAGGGGAGCGTGAAAGATTGTAAGTTTGATCGTACAAAAGTATTTGGTTCTATTTGAAACCTATGTTATCTCATGATCTTGTTGTTTTCTTGCCTTCAGGGTTATAAATGATATATTCTTCAAAGTTGATGTTATCTCATGATCTTGTTGTTTTCTTGCCTTCAGGGTTATAAATGATATATTCTTCAAAGTTGATGATTATATACGGCAAGACACCCTGCTTACTGAATTAAATATGAATGCTCTCCCTACCCTCAATGGACAATTTGTGAAGTTGATTGAATATTTGGTAATTTTCTACAATTAAAACAGAGATAATTTATCAGCTTCCACAATGTTTTGTTGCACCTTGAATGAAATGTTCAAATCATTTCAGCTGAAAAATAAAAAGGAAGACAAGGATCATGTTGTCATTCATTTGCTTGACATGCTAGAGGTGGTGACTAGAGACATAATGGAGGATGAGCTTCCGAGGTAAATTTATATTGAGAGAATTTCTCAAATATGATATATATTCTGCTTAATGCATTCTTTATATTCCTTGTGTAGTTTGCTGGATTCAAGCCACGGTGGATCTTATGGAAAGCATGAGGGAATGACCCCACTTGATCAACAGTATCAGTTTTTTGGCTCACTTAGATTTCCAGTGCCAGATACAGAAGCTTGGAAAGAAAAAGTAAAGTTGCTAGCAGTTTTAAGTCAATAAATCTAGTTGTGAAAAAGTTTTATTTTTTCTTTTTGGTGCCGAGTTACTTTGGTGAATTGAAGCGCTAGTTATTGGGTGGCTACTGTCAGCTTTTTTCCTATTTCATTTTATTTTCTCTTGCTTACTAGATTTTATCCTTATCTGCAACTACATGAAAGAGCTAAATGTAGTTCACTTTACTATGAATTGGATGTTGATTACAGATTGGGAGGATTCATCTATTGCTCACCGAGAAGGAGTCTGCCATGGATGTGCCATCTAACCTGGAAGCCAGAAGACGTATTTCTTTCTTCTCCAATTCATTGTTCATGGAAATGCCTACTGCGCCTAAAGTCCGGAACATGCTTTCTTTCTCGTGAGCTTTCTTCACATTTTTGCTATATTTACGTCATGATCCATGAGGAGTATATTTTAACACTTGAAATGAAGTTTCAGTCTCTTGGGTTGAGCCAGAATTTATCATGTGTCAAGTGTTCAACGTGGGGATGCATTTTCATTCCCATTTTATTAATCACTGACTTAATGTGTGTTTCTTACTGTAAACATGACTTCTACCTTTCTTCGTAGTGTTCTTACTCCTTACCACTCGGAGGATGTTCTTTACTCCGTAAATCTCCTGGAAAGGCCTAATGAAGATGGAGTTTCAATACTTTTTTACTTGCAAAAGATCTTTCCAGGTTGATTTCTTTTTTCCTTGCATCTTCTTCTTCTTCCGTTGTCTTTTTCCATTAATTTCATCTGGGGTTAATAGTCATTTCAGAAATGATGTGCAGTTGTTTGTGATTATAAATGATCAGATGAGTGGATAAATTTCCTTGAAAGGGTTGAATGTGGTAGTGAGGAAGAACTTAGAGCAACTGACTACCTGGAAGAACAACTCCGCTTATGGGCATCATACAGAGGCCAAACGTTGACAAGAACAGGTAAAATCCTCTCTCTCTCTCTTCCCTGATGGTTGATGTAAACTTGTGTTCCCAAGGCACTACTTAATGGAATCTTTCCTGTTTCCATTATGTTGTTTTCCGTTGATGATATTCATTTTTTATATTTTTCACTTTCTTTCCCATATACAAGTACGGGGAATGATGTATTACCGTAAAGCTTTGGAGCTTCAGGCCTTTCTTGACATGGCAAAGGATGAAGGTATGTATATGGTTCATGCGTGGTTTTGCAAGTGAAAACTGTCTTTCTTCTATACTTAAGAGCAAATCATCCTTCTAACTGTTATTTCTTTCAACAGAATTAATGAAGGGTTACAAGGCTGCTGAATCAGAAAGTCCAGAACAATCAAGGAGTGAAAGATCACTATGGGCACAATGTCAGGCTGCAGCTGATATGAAATTCACATATGTAGTGTCATGTCAGCAGTATGGAATTCACAAACGATCCGGTGATGACCGTGCAAAGGACATTTTAAGGCTTATGACAACGTGTGTTCATTTTTGGCCTTTTTATTTCTTTATTACGACTCTTTCTGTCTTCTGTTACTCTTGGATTTATTTCCATTCTTAATTTGTTTCAGGTACCCATCTCTTCGTGTAGCTTATATTGATGAAGTGGAAGAAACTAGCCAAGACAAATTGAAGAAGATTGAGAAGGTTTATTATTCAGCTCTTGTGAAAGCTGCTCCCCCGACAAAATCTATGGATTCTTCAGAACCAATTCAAAACTTAGACCAGGTACATACCTTAAAAACGTTGGATCTTGTTCAAGTTTTAATGACGTAACTAACTGGAAAAATAAAAGCCCATGGCAATCTTTCAAAAAGCTAGATCTTGATGATGTGCTATAGAGGTTTTTAGTATATTGCTAGTCCATTGTGCATCAACTAAACTTTTAGAATGTGCAATTGTTTCGAGACTTTCTTCTATTACTTAAACTTGCATTCTTGAGCGTGAATCTCCTTCATTTCTTAACCTTAGTAGCACTTGCTGTGTTACTGAAATAAATAGAACTGGGAACTCTTGTAGATTCTGCAATAACAGGGAAAACCATTTATGTTTCATTCTTTGTGGCCAACTTGATAATTTCTGTTGCCGCAATATTTTCATTGTTGCAACAAAAAATACAAAGGTGTCCCTCCTTGACTGAAAAGCAACAAAAGCATTGATCATTTGTTTGACTTGCCAAAATGTCATCATTGGCATTATGCATAAAGATACATGGTTTTTCAACAAACATAATTCTGTGTGTGGGTACATGCTTCCTTGAATTATTTGAGGCAATTACTTGTTGCATTTCTTTGTACAGGTTGTTTATCGCATCAAGCTTCCTGGACCTGCAAGATTAGGTGAGGGTAAGCCAGAAAATCAAAACCATGCCATTATTTTCACTCGTGGTGAAGGCTTGCAGACTATAGACATGAATCAGGTATTGTATCTTCTCAAGACCGATGTTATTATACAGGAAACACACAAATCTAAGAGGAACTTATTTGATAAATATCTATGTATAGGATAATTATATGGAAGAGGCCTTCAAAATGAGAAATTTGCTCCAGGAATTTCTTAAAAGGCATGGTGGTGTAAGACTCCCGACAATACTTGGAGTTAGGGAGCATATATTCACCGGCAGGTACCAATGTGTATTGTTGTAGATATTTTTGGAGTCATGTTCAGATTTTCTAATATGCAGTGTGTTCATGTCCTGTGCAGTGTTTCATCACTTGCATGGTTTATGTCAAAGCAGGAGACCAGTTTTGTGACTATTGGCCAAAGATTATTGGCCAACCCTTTGAGGTACAGTTCTATTTCAGTTACTCCAGTAAATTTCCTGTTCATACTTCTTAGTCATGCTATTATTAATGTTTAAATTCTATATATTTTCTGAAGTTTTCATCTCTTCTTCTTCAGAGTAAGGTTTCA
Organism: Erythroxylum guanchezii; assembly: GCA_025629825.1. NCBI lineage: Eukaryota > Viridiplantae > Streptophyta > Magnoliopsida > Malpighiales > Erythroxylaceae > Erythroxylum > Erythroxylum guanchezii. The sequence goes on along the minus strand of JAOTAX010000009.1, from coordinate 28,082,440 downwards.
CTATGGTCATCCAGATGTCTTTGACAGACTCTTTCATGTAACAAGAGGCGGAGTGAGCAAAGCTTCGAAAGTTATCAATTTAAGCGAGGACATATTTGCAGGCATTGTTCACTGTTATTGGTATTTGTATATATGAATATATACCTTTTCCTTTGCTTCATGTTTCCACTGTCATCAGGTTTCAATTCTACATTACGTGAAGGAAATGTCACTCACCATGAATATATTCAAGTTGGTAAAGGGAGGGATGTTGGCCTTAACCAAATATCTATGTTTGAGGCAAAGATTGCCAATGGGAATGGTGAACAGACATTAAGTCGTGACATATACAGACTTGGACATCGATTTGATTTTTTCCGGATGCTATCATGTTATTTCACTACAGTTGGTTTCTATTTCAGTACCTTGGTATGTATGAAATATGCTTGTTTACCTTTTATGCCATTCCAATTCCTTAAGCTAATCATAGGCTCTTGTTGGTCTAGCTCAGTTAACTGTGTTCACCGTCTATGCTTTTCTTTACGGCCGCCTTTATCTAGTCCTTAGTGGACTTGAAGAAAGACTCAGTACTCAGCGAGCTATTAGAGACAATAAACCCCTACAAGTAGCCCTTGCATCGCAGTCATTTGTGCAAATTGGATTCTTGATGGCCTTGCCTATGATGATGGAAATTGGCCTGGAAAGGGGATTCCGCAATGCATTGAGTGATTTCGTATTAATGCAGTTACAGTTGGCCACTGTGTTCTTTACATTTTCTCTTGGGACCAAGACCCACTATTTCGGAAGGACATTGCTTCATGGGGGTGCAGAATACCGAGGAACTGGTCGTAGTTTTGTGGTCTTTCATGCCAAATTTGCGGATAATTATAGAATGTATTCCCGCAGTCATTTTGTTAAAGGGATTGAGCTGATGATTCTCCTTCTTGTATTCCATATTTTGGGGCACACATATAGTGGAGTTGCTTATGTCTTGATTACTATATCAATATGGTTCATGGTGGGGACATGGCTTTTTGCTCCTTTCTTCTTCAATCCATCAGGGTTTGAGTGGCAGAAGATTTTGGATGACTGGACAGATTGGAATAAGTGGATAAGTAATCGTGGAGGGATAGGCGTAGCTGCTGAAAAGAGTTGGGAATCATGGTGGGAAAAGGAGCAAGAACATCTTCATTACTCAGGAACGCGTGGTATCATAGTGGAGATATTGTTGGCTTTGCGCTTTTTCATCTTTCAGTATGGCCTCGTTTATCATCTAAGCATTCTTGAAAATACCAGTTTCCTGGTATGACTTGCATATGGGCCGTTCCTTCATAACTTTTATATTTAACTCGGTTGATAGCAATGGGTTTTTAAACAACTGACACTGGGATTACAGGTTTATGGCGTTTCATGGATCGTGATCCTTCTAATCCTACTATTAATGAAGGTGAGTTGAGGATGTCTTCAAACTCCAATCTTGTGTTCCAACTCTGTTTTTCCAGGATGAATTGATGCATTTACTTAAAGGGGTTTATGTTAATACACAAGCTGCAATTAGTAGGAAAACTGTGTATGGTATCATTTGCTGAAAAATCTTACCCGTTGAGCATGATGTGATGTGATATGAGATCTCAGGAGCTTAGTTTGACTTTATTAATGTGATAGTGCTGTTACAACCTTTTTTAGGTTCTGGTCAAGGTTGAAGAATTGTGACTTGTTTTATACAATAAGGTGAACTGCATTCTAAATTTCTATTAATGTTTTGAAGGCTGTATCCGTTGGAAGGAGACGGCTCAGTGCGAACTTCCAACTCTTGTTCCGACTGATTAAGGGGCTCATATTTTTGACGTTTGCCACGGTATTCATTTCTTTGGTAGCTTTCCTTCACATGAGCATCCGAGACATTATAGTCTGCATTCTTGCCTTCATGCCCACCGGATGGGGACTGCTGCTGGTTAGTGAATCCTGTTGCTATGTCTGGAATGTGCATCACTTATTTGGCTTGTACTGATGTTTTGTTGTGCTGTTATACCAGATTGCACAAGCTACTAAGCCTCTAATTCAACGAGCAGGTATTTGGGGATCGGTCCGCACACTTGCTCGTGGCTATGAAACCGTGATGGGCTTACTTCTATTTACACCAGTTGCATTCTTGGCTTGGTTCCCTTTTGTTTCAGAATTCCAAACGCGCATGCTATTCAACCAAGCCTTCAGCAGAGGTCTACAAATTTTCCGTATTCTTGGAGGACAGAGGAAAGACCGTTCGACCAGAAACAAAGAGTAATTTAAAGATCTGCCATTCAATCTCTTATACTCCTTGTACTTGATCAGATAAGAAATGCTTACCTGACGTGTTGTACATATGAAATGTTTATGATATATGTGGGAAATGAAATCAAAAATGGGTTTGCATTTGGTAGATACTAGTAGTTACACTCGACGTGACTTCTTTGTTAATTATTTGTTCAAAGCTGCTCAGGATTACCTTGGCTTCTTCTTTTCTTCTTGACAATTTTGGTGCTGGTGAGAAAATCTCGATGCGGTTTGCAAAATTGTGGAAGTTTGCATTTCCAAGTAGTTGTATTCTTGCTGTTGCAAATGACTTCTTGTGAATTGCGTCTCTTCTTACTGAGTGATCTGTAGTGGTTTATTCCATGGATTCACAGGTTTAGAATGTGAAGTATAAGGAATCGATGGATCCTTGGATTTTTCAAGTTGAGGCTTTGGTTTTGCAGATTTCTTGGGTTTATGTGAAAGAGGGTGAATGTATTGTCTAATAAAGGATAATTCATGTTGAAGACATTAGTCTACGTTATTCTTAGTAAGACTAAGGAGACTGAAAAACGTGAGTGAAAGCGACCATCCGAAATAAAATTTGGAAAGTTCAAATCTATAACATGATTCTGGAGGCGATAGATTATCTGATAATATAGCTTAGTCACACTTTTATAGATCTTACCCATAGGTCTCAGGATTGAGCTTATTTCAGATCGTACACGGAGATCAAAATTGTGTTAGAGCTTACACAGATACCTTCACTATATGGAGCCACTCCGGGACCCTGAGAGACACACAAGGAAAAAGACACCAAACCAAGGATACTTTGTACCAATCAGACCACTAAGATAACCAAAGACCAACAAGGATTAACAATAGTTTAGGTTTCAAGTATGATGTTCGAGTATACTAGCTCTTTCTCTCTACGGCCATAAAACTCAAGACTTTCCTCTTAGAAACCCTAAACTATCCAATCTTTCCCCATTAAACTATGATCTTAATCAAGATTTGTTCTATACAGTCCTAAACTGTATTAGACGTTTTGATACACAGGATCTTTATAAGGAGGCAAATGTAGAGCATACTTAACTTTTGTGTATGACTGATGGGCTACATCATTCAAGACTTAAGCTTTTAGGAGAGAAGGAGTTTACAGAGAAGCCATGAAAGCATACACACTCAAAACTTTCATTTATCTCAAACTTAATTGATTTCAATCTCTAAACGAAATCTGATTACAACGATAGACAAACCTTGCTTTTATAAGCTAAGCAAGGAAATACAAACTGTTGATTAGAGATTATAAGCATTGATATTGTATTATTAGCACTGATACTGTTATTATTATTCGTATAATCTCTCCTATAATTGAGAGATCTCATAGAGTTAATAGCTATATTACTTCCTAAATAGTCCTAGGAATTCTGTATATAAACCCTTACTCATATGTACGTAGATACATGAAATACAAATTATCTTCAATGTTTAACATGGTATCAGAGCCCTATCTGATTTAGGGACTGTTCATTATTTTTCTTTTAGCTATTCTTCAGTGGTTGAGATTGTACTCGTCCAAACAGCAACGTATTTTTTTTCTCACTACCCACCTAGATTGCTTCGACTGTCACTAGCAACTCCACTGTGAAAGACCCAACGTCAACTGCGCTGCCATAGCCTCTTTGTCGTTGCCGCACGTGAGAGCCACGCGCCACCCTCCGGCCAGTATTTCGTCTTCGTTCTTTCTCCACCAAGGTTGTCGGCCCTTTGCCTCTCCTCTGGGGATGTCAGATGTATCCTTACCTTCTGCCAGTACCCTTGCTTCCTTACCTCTCCTTGGTGTATTTTGTGTTTCTATCCGTCTGGTAATTTTTTTCTACCCAGAAACACATTTGTTTGAGCAGCTTCTATTTACTCTATTGGCATTCTTTGTTGGTTGTCCTAAGTAACACTAAAGAAGATGGAAGGAAATAAGGTAATTATGTTGAGTTCTGATAATCTTTCACTTTAAATCAGTCCCGTAAAACTTGATGGAACTAATTATCTTGCTTGGTCAAGATCTTGTTTGTTGTTCATCAAAACTAGAGGATGACAGTAAGAGACTCGACGTCAATAATTCTGATTACAATCAGTGGGACTCCGAAAATGCTCTCGTCATGTCTTAGCTCATCAATTCAATGAAGTCGGAGATTGCTCAGACATACTTGTTACTTAACATAGCAACAAAGATATGGAAAGTTGCTTCTTTGACTTATTCTCAAATAGGTAATAAAGCTCAAATTTTTGATATTCGTAATAAATTGCATAACACATAGCAAGGATATATGATTGTATCACAGTATTTTGCAGAGTTATGTGGGTTGTGGCAAGAGTTAGACTATTATCAAGACTTTCAAGCGGAATGCTCAAAAGATGCTATTAGATTCCAAAAAATGATAAACGAAGATCAGGTATTTGATTTTTTAGCAGGTCTTAACCCAGAGTATGATCATATATGAGGTACAATACTCGGAAAAGATCCTTTCCCTTCTGTTCAACTCGCACATTCTCGAGTATAGTAAGAAGAAAGTAGGTGAAATGTTATGTTACATACACCTATCATTGAAAAAGCAGGATTAGTAGCAAGTTCTACTGAAAAGTCGAAACCTGCAAATACCACATCTAACAAGGATCACTTACATTGTGATTACTGTGGAAAATCAAGACATACCCGAGAAACTTGCTGGAAATTGCATGGAAGGCCTAATTAGAGTCGTGGAAAACGAGGTGGCTCAGTGGTAAGTGGTCAGGCTCACTTGGCTGATGGAAATGAAGTGTCTGAACCATTGTTAGCTGAGGGATTATCCAATGAGAAACTTCAGGCTTTAAGACAACTTCTTTCAAAAATAGTCTCTGATTCCACAGTTGGTGCATCAAACCTTGCCAAATCAGGTATTGAATACAACAATTCTAAAGATATTCCTTGGATTATAGACTCTGGAGCTAACAGACATATGACAGGTTCTCAAAAGAAATTTTTAACATACTCTCATGAAAATAATAAGGATAGTGTTAGAATAGCAGATGGGTCTTTTACTTCCGTATCTAGAACAGGTTCTGTTAACTGTACTCATAATATTACCCTATCCTCAGTACTTCACGTACCCCGTTTTCCTATTAATCTTCTCTCTGTCAATTCTATCACTAAGGACCTTAATTGCAAAGTTGATTTTTTTCCTGGCTATTGTGTTCTTCAAGACCTTCACACTGGGCAGAGGATTGGAACTGGTAGACTGCAGGATGACTTATATGTCTTGGAAGAAGAGCGCCCGATAGTTGCACATCAAGTGTCTTTTGGAAATGATGTGATTAATAAGAAAATTCTCTAGTGGCATAGGCAGTTAGGACATCCCTCGTTTTTTGTTCTAGCAAAACTTTATCCAAACTTGTTTAAAAGAAATTCTTCTAATTCTTTGTTTTGTGAAGCATGTGAGCTTATTAAACACACTAAAAGTTCTTATCATTTATCAAATAATAATAGTTCTATTCCTTTTATGACCATTCACTCTGATGTTTGGGGTCCTACTCAAACTCCCTCTCTTTCTGGCCATAGATGGTTTATGACATTTATTGATTGTTGCACCCGATTGACGTGGGTTTATCTAATGAAAACCAAGAATGAAGTTTTTCATGCTTCTAATCTTTTCACAAAATGATTTGTACTCAACATGATGCTAGAGTTAAGATTTTACGATCAGATAATGGAATGGAGTATATGGATGGCAAATTTTGTGCTTATCTAGATTTTAATGGAATAGTACATCAAACTAGTTGTGCCTATACTAGTGAACAAAACGGATTTGCGGAAAGGAAGAACAGACACATTCTGGAGGTTGCACGATCACTAATGTTCACAATGAACCTTCCAAAGGGATATTGGGGTGATGCAGTCCTTTCAGCCACCTATCTTATCAATAGAATGCCACTTCAAATTTTAGATTTTAAAAGCCCTGTTGAAGTATTATAAGGTACAAACTCTTATACTGTACCTCCAAGAGTCTTTGGGTGTGTTTGCTTTGTTCACACTCGGAATGTTGGCAAGTTGGAACCCAGAGATTTGAAATGTGTGTTTGTTGGATATTCTCCTACCCAAAAAGGATATAAGTGTTATCACCCCCTGTCTAAGAAATACATTGTAAGTATAGATATCACTTTTCTGGAATACGAGTTCTATTTTATCACATCCTCAACTCCTCTTCAAGGGGAGAATGAGATTGAAGACGAAGTGTTGCGTGACTCTAAAGATAATGTGATCCAAAGAGAAAGAACAATTCAGGGGGAGGCAACTAGTTTTGTTCTAGAGGATCGAAGTCGGTGCTTAGATAGACCATACCTAAAGACATACTCAAGGCGAGATAAGACAGAAAAAGCCATCATGTAGTCTATGCCAATGCCATCCTCTTCTCTCGAAAATACTAGTGAGTTAGAATGTGATTTATCTGATGATTTGGATAAGCCGATTGCTCTTCGAAAAGGTGTTAGAAGTTATACCAAATACCTAATTTTAAACTTTGTTACATATGACTCACTATCTCCTGCCTATAGAGCCTTTGTCTTGTCTGTTTCTTATGTGTCTATTCCACAAGATTGGAGAGAAGCAATGAAAATTATCCAATGGAAAGAAGCTATGATTGAAGAAATGAAGGCCTTGGCAAAAAATGAGACTTGGGAACTTGTCGTTGCTCCAGAAGGAACACGGACGGTTGGTTACAAATAGGTATTCACAATGAAGCATAAGCCAGATGGATCCATTGAGAGGTACAAGGCGAGATTGGTGACTAAAGTCTTTACTCAAACATATGGAGTGGACTATCAAGAAACCTTTGCTCCTATTGTTAAGATGAATACAATCAAAATTTTACTCTCGTGTGTAGCTAACTTGGATTGGGATTTACGGCAATTCGATGTCAAAAATGCATTTCTTCATAGAGATCTGGAGTAGGAGGTGTATATGGAGATTCAGATGAGAAGACACAAGGGAAAGTTTGTAGGTTAAAAAAGGCCTTGTATGGGCTAAAACAATCACCACGAGCATGGTTTGAAAAGTTCAATCGGGCTTGGATCTCCTTTGGTTATCAACAGAGGAATGCGGATCATACCTTATTTATCAAGCACTTCCAAGGTAAGATCACGCTTCTTATTGTCTATGTTGATGACATTATTGTAACTAGAAGTGATACAGAAGAGATGGCTAAGTTGAAGAAACTACTTGCTCAAGAATTTGAAATTAAGGACCTAGAAAAATTGCAACATTTCTTGAGAGTTGAAGTCACTAGATCAAGAAGAGGAATCTTTATCTCCTAGAGAAAATGTCCTAGACTTATTAGAAGAAACCGGGATGATGGGTTGTAAACCAGCTGAATCTCCTATTGAAAGCAATCACAAACTGAAATCAGGAACGGGTACATCAGTGGACATGAGTAGATATCAGAGGTTGGTTGGGAGACTCATTTATCTTTCGCACACTAGGCCAGACATAGCATTTCCAGTTATTCTGGTAAGTCAGTACATGCATGATTCACGAGAACCACGCTTACAAGCTGTATTCCGCATTTTGCGCTATCTAAAGTCTGCTCCAGGAAAAGGCCTTATGTTCACTAACAATGGTCATCTTAAGATAGAAGCATTTACAGATGCTGATTGGGCTAGATCTCCAGATGATAGGAGGTCAACCACTGGTTATTGTATATCATAGGAGGAAATCTAGTCACTTGGAGAAGCAAGAAACAGAATGTAGTTGCTAGCTCCAGTGCAAAAGCCGAATATAGAGCTACGGCTCAAGGTGTGTGCGAACTATTATGGATAAAGAAGCTGATGAAAGAATTACAACTAACGAATGAAGGAAGTTTATCTCTCTATTGTGATAACAAAGCTGCCATTAGTATAGCTCACAATCCTATTCAGCATGATTGAACAAAACATATAGAAATTGACCGACACTTTATGAAGGAGAAACTTGTGAATGGCTTTCTGCAATTATTCCATGTAGGGTCAAATGAACAACTAGTAAATGTCTTCACCAAAGGACTCTACAACAAACAGTTTCATAACCTCGTTTGCAAGTTGGGCATGTGTGATATCTATGCACAACTTGAGGGGGAGTGTTGACTAGAGATTATGAGCATTGATATTGTATTATTAGCATTGATATTGTTATTATTATTCCTATAATCTCTCCTATAATTGAGAGATCTCATAGAGTTAATAGCTAGATTACTTCCTAAATAGTCCTAGGAATTCTGTATATAAACCCTTGCTCATATGTACGTAGATACATGAAATACAAATTATCTTCAATGCTCAACACAAATAAACTACTTTTGATAGGGAATATGTTCCCTAGGTACAGTCATGGAAACTTTAAAAAAGAGGATGCCCTGAGTACAATCATTACACACCTTTTAAAAAGCATCTTTAAAAAGCAAACAGTAAAAATATTCTTAAAGGATAAGAAAGAATCTTGGAAAGTGGGTGTGGACTCCAAAGATTCTTTTACACACATAATTTAGAGAGGGGCAGAAAGTGAATGTGGACCACCACTATCAATGTTTGAGTTAGTTAGGTCACAATCCATTTGATCCAAAGTACGGATAAAACGGTCCACTTCATAATCTGCCATAATTGGAAGCCATGAAAATTGGATATCATAGATTGAGTCATGGGTCATGGGCTCAATAGTGATGGATTATGGTTCTGTGGAGTGTCCATCTTGTGCAAAGCCTGGTGGATAAGGTATTTCACAGGCCATGATATTAAAGCCTGTAGTAGTAAATTGGGGCAATAGAAGTCCAATAGCTAGAAGATGGAGAGATGGGTTCTGGAAGTTGAAAATCTCTTGGATACGGGCCTAAAGAGGTGCATGTTGTGGAATGTGCCTGAGACAGTTGATGATTAAGAATATCCAGAAAATTATAAACGTCTCCCATGATTAAGAGTACAAAGGTATCATGCTTTGGTAATACTGTAAGGACGATAAATCAGAAAGATGGCATAAGCATTCTGATCAATTAATGGAGTATCCTAGAGTCGATGTTGCGTGAAAATTTGGGACATTTGAATTCTCCATTTGGGAAGAGGTTGGAAACATTCAAGGAAGGTCCAAAGCAGAGAATCAGCATTGGTGGGATCAAAAAGATGTCGATAGACATGTAGAGGAGAGAGAGAAACAAGACTGGCATATTGATCAGATAAAGCCCATAAATGCCAAAGTGCAAGTTTCAGAAAGATTATCACAGAGATGATAAAGCACTTTGTATGGTGACACAAAATAAAATAGGTCAAGGTGTGGAGAAATATGAAGATGAAGAAGAGTAAGATGGAGATAATAAAAAACACTTTTGAGAAGAAGAGACATCAACTTAGAGAAGGTAGTAAGAAGGGTTTTAGTGATGGGAGGAAATGTTTTTTGAGTTTTAGCATATTGGGGGAACTCCATAAAAAAGGAATTGAATGCTGAAGAGAAGATGCAAGAAAGTTATGTACATGATGGGGGTTTGTAAGGAAGGGCGAAGATATATAAAGAGAATCAGGAGTGTCATAGAAGCAAGTGCTGGTGTGAAAGGAATCTCTTTTTTGGTGCACGACCATAGTAGTGATCACAATGTCGATTGTCAGAAAGATTCTCATCTAGTGGATGTTGACATATCTAATGTTTCTGTAGTAAGTGATGAATGGCCTTGGTTTGTTCCGACCTCCAAGATTGTGGATTATTTCTCAGCAACTTGGATAAGGATGAGGTGTAATCTTCCACATGTGGAATGAAATCTCTAATGTAATTAACAATCCCTATGAATTGTTGAATTTGTTTGACACTGAGATTATCATTTGAAAAGTGTAATAGCTCTTGAGCTATATGTGAACCTGATTGATAAAATCCATCCTTGAACTGCATAACCAATAATTCAATTTCATTAGTTCCAATGAGACTCTTTTTTGCCAAAAGCATAATGTCATACTATTTAGTAAGATCAAAGAATGTCTGGGGTAGGGCCTTATGTTCTTCTTCGGTATTTGAGTATAGTAAAATGTCGTCAATGTATATCAACGTACTGTGGAGTATGGGCTGAAAGATCTTTGCCATTGCTCTTTGGAACAGTGATGGATCAATTTTAAGTCCAAATGGCATAACAGTCCATTGGTACTGTGCATTAGGAATGCAAAACGCTATCTTGTAATGCTCCTTTAGGTCAATACTCAATTGCCAAAAGCTTGCTTTCAAGTAGAACTTTGAAAAGATAACAGCTTCTTTAAGGAATAGTACTTATGTACTGATCTTTAGAAAAGGAAACTTATCATCTTGCAGGAATGCATTAAGAGACATGTAATCAATTATCAATCTCTTTTTACCCCTCTTTTGTTCAGACCTTCTATTAATGTAAAAAGCCTGACAATCCCAAGCAAACTTCACGGCCTCGATGAGTCCTTGTTGAAGGAGAATAGCACACTCTTCTTGTGTTAACTTGAGATCATCAGGGTTCATCCCTAAATGTGTCACCTTTGTTGGATTAATATCCTCATTATTCTTAAAGGGAAGATGAATGAAGAATTCAACATTTTTTCATAGAGGTTTGGGACGAGAGAACTATGCATGAGATTCAGGACAGTAGTTCAATAACATATCTCTTATGGCTCCATATGGTGGAGGTATTTGTGTAAGCTCGAACACATTTTTTATCTCTATGTACGAACTGAAATAAGCTCGATACCTATAGGTAGGATCTGTATAGGTGAGACTTTACTATATACGTCCATCCCAATTAGAATGTCTAGGCCAGGCAGATGACTTCCAAGTACTTTAGTCCACACTGTACACTGTGGAAAGAATCAAATCCTGATCTTTCTCTTTGTGATAAGCCCAATCTTAAATGAATTACCATCAACAATAGTAAAATATTCATCATGAGAAGTCCATGCTTCAGGAGGTAAAATACTAGGATTCATGATTGTTCTGCTAGATCCAGTATCTATAAACCCAATAGTCGTGATAGGTCTATCATATTAATCCTATCAAAGAAGTTGGATCTGGACATACGGATGAGAAACTTTAACTGGTTGAGGATCCAGCTTTAGGCATGTTTGTTGTAACATGTACAGAGAATCATCTTCAGAAGAGACTAAATAGTCAGATGATTTGTAATCAGAGGAAGTAACAGAAACAACAAACTTTGTATCCTCGTCTTCACTTGACTGTTCCTCAATAATATCTTCAAGGTTATCAGAGGAATGAATAGGTAGAATTGTCTGAATAGATTCCAATAACCTGATATCCTTTTTGCTTTTATGAGGACATTGTCGTGCAAAATGTCCTGGTTGTCCACAAGGAAAAAATCTATGAGCCTTTTGAGATTGAGGAGGTTTTCGCTTAAAGAAACGAACAAATATCTTTTTCTTCCCATTTTTCCTAAAGTTTGTCCTGAAGGGCTTGTAGCCTTCTTTAGGAGGTATGTGGGATCTGTGGAACTTCTTAGTCTTATAGTAGAGCTTCCTGTGATGATGTTTTTTCTTGTTACCGCAATCATAGTCTGTCTTGTCCTTGCACTTGATTTTTAGATAAGGCTTCTTGTATGCCTTTTGAAGTATAGGACCACCTTTGATCATATTCTTGAAGAAAACTTGTTAATCATAGAGTTTATCCAGCGAGGATAAACCAAGTTGATAAATTTCTCCAAGAGTAATATCTGTCATATTTCTTCGTAAGGCTGCAATGGTTCGTTGCAATTCCCGTTACAATTTATCTAGTAAGGATGAGATGAAGGTGTAACGGAGATTCGTTGTAGCACCCCACTCCCGCAGGACCCGAATCCGACATCGTAGGTGATATCCGAGTCCGTGACCCACGAGGGTGGCATGCTAGAGTACTCGAATACAGCCAAAACTCAGTATAACTTTTTTTTGAATAAAATCATATGCGTGAAAATCAGTATACAATTTGAGCCCGCTTTAATTTGTAAATATTTTCAGTGATAACAATACACTCAACAACATTTAGAATAGCCATTTAATGTACACAAGTCCATACCCAAATTGGGCCCAAGTTTTATTCATAA
>JAOTAX010000009.1:28055141-28067784 GCA_025629825.1 Erythroxylum guanchezii | reverse complement strand
CTAAACTCAAATCACGTCTTCTTCTTTCTTTTCTTGTTCACTTTTCAACGCAAGCAAACAAACCCCCCCAATCTGGTTCTATATTTTGCATTCAACTTCTGTTTTCCCCTTTGACATTCACGCATACTTTGCTTGAAAATAAAAAAATATTCCTTGTGTTTTGATCTCTATGGGACGATACCCTTATTTCACTATACTACAAATCAATTTAAATAAGGGATTAAATTTGTAAGCTAACGACAACCTACCAAATAGGTTCACTCATATTTTTGAGTCGCCTTACTCACTCTTATGGTTCTTACAGAATGGCTTTGGCTCTTACGGCATCCAATTTTATGGTTTCTATGGCAACAAAGTTTATGACTCTGTTACAATCTCTGATACTCTAAACCACAGAAACAGCCACAGAAATTACGTACCTGACCAGTTAGTATTCCTAAACCAACCTGGACCAGCTAATTTGGTGACTTGATGGGTGTACTGGGCCCAAGTTAATAACAGGCCTCCATCCACCAAAAATCACTGTTACAAAGTGGGAGCCGTGTGTATATGATTGCAAATAACACACGGACTACAGTCTGCAGAGGCATAAGACTGAAATGATAGGCTACATGGATGTATAACAATAATAGTAGCGAGACCCCCGAAGCCAGAAGCCAAAATCCAATGGCAAACCAGGAGCACGAGCACGACAAGGACCAAAACCAAGCACGTACCCAGAGCCAAACATGGGGCACCTGGGAAGAGCTTCTCCTAGCATCAGCCGTGAAGCGTCATGGCTTGAAGAACTGGGATTTGGTGGCCTCTGAAATTCGAACCAAAACTTCTCTTCCTCTCGTCCTTACCACCGCCCAGAACTGCGAACTTAAGTATCATGACCTCCATCATAGATTCACCGCCACAACAGCCTTATCTTCTCCTCGGCCCCAAGAAGAAGACAAACAAGTAGTTGTTGCAGCAAAGGAACAACCAGCACCCTTGTTACTGTTATGTAACAATACTAATAATAAGGACTCTGACAACCAGCAGCAGAACCCCTTCTGCGGTGATATCCCATGGCTTGAAGAGCTTAGAAAGCTCCGTGTTGCTGAGCTTAAACAAGAGGTTCATCGTTATGATGTCTCCATCCTGTAAACAAGCTCTCTTAAATTCTTCCTCTTCCTCCTTTTTTTTATTAAAAAAATCTTTATTTTCTTTAATTCTACTTCATTAATTATCGTAGATCTACGAGCATCGTGGTTTACTTGATTGTTGTTATGTATTTTGCACTTATTATTATTGGTCGTATACCAACAAGATCTTTTGCCTTTTTTTTTCTTCAATGGTGGACCGACCGAACAAACAGTTCGCTGCAATTAAAAGTGAAAAGGTTGGAGGAAGAAGGGGAAGAGAACTTGAAGGGGGATGTAAAGAAGGAATCATCAGCGGCAGATCTGATAGAGAAGAGATCAGAAAATCAGAAGAAGAGAGAGGAAGAGAATGGGTCGGTGAACGAGTCGAACTCTACCGGTGAGGAAGAGGAGGAGGAGGAGGAGGAGGAAAAGGAAGGCATGAAGTTAAAAGAAGAAGCAGGAGAAGATTCAGGTGGTGGTGGTGGCTGCGGCGGCGACTCGGTGACTCAGGAGAGCTGGGCGAGCTTATCTGGTCAACAGAGGACAAGGACAATTAACAAGAAATCAGAGCCGTTGACTGTTGTATTGGACATGATCCGATCCCACTCCCACGCTTCCTTCTTTCAGGCCCTCTCTCTAAGTATAACCCATTCCCAGGTATGACGTACAAGCTTAAACTTGCATTATAAATAAAAAAATCACTGTTTTATTAAAATAAAGAAACACGTGGAATGAATGCAGTAATCCATCATCCAAAGAACTATATATAATAATAATAATAATAATACTTTGTTTTTTTAATATTAAATCGTATATTTGTTGTTACTGCTACACCTACAGGAAGTCAAATTGTACCAAGAAATGATCAGGCAGCACATAGATTTGGAAATCATACAAACAAGAGTGGATCAAGGTTCCTACTCTTCCAATCTCGGCTTCTACAGAGACCTCCTACTTCTCTTCAACAATGTCATTCTTTTCTTCCCCAATACCTCCCTTCAATCACTTGCTGCTCACCAACTCCGATCTCTTGTTTCAGACCAACTCAGAAACCGCACCCATAACCACACCACTCCCACTCCCCACCCAACATCAACATCTGAACTGGAAGCTTCAGATTCCTTGCTACCTAAACCTAAAAACAAATCTTCAGTTCCTATCCTTTTCTCTCGCAAACCAAGTTCGGTGTCAGCGAAGCCTTCCGATTCTAGCTCAACCCAAAACCAACAACTCATGGATCAAAAACCTTCCTCCGACCTAAGGCCTCCTGTCCTTGAACACGGCTCTCTCAAAGCGAAGCCAAAAGACAAACCTGTAACTGGTGCCAGAAGCTCTAGGAGAAGCAAAAAGACCTTCACTAGACCTCCTGCTACTCCACCCAAGGGGCCGCATACAACCCCTGCTACCAAAGTCGGTACAGCTGATAAACCTGAAGCTTCTAGGAAGAAAACGGAGACTTCAAGTTTGGATAAGAAACGAAGTGCAGCTGACTTCTTGAAAAGGATAAAGAAAAATTCTCCCGTGGAGACTTTAAAGAAGAGGGATATGAAGAAGAAGAAGAATAGAGCCGGAGGTGGTGTTGTCGTTGATGAAGTGCACAAAAAGGGACTGAAAGGAAAGGAAAGTGGGTTGAGAAAAAACAGTGATAAGCAGCAAGTGAAGGAGGAAAGTAGTAGCTCAGTGAGGAGAAATACTGGGAGGCCACTAAAGAAGGGCAGCAGCGGCAGGGTGGTCTCAGCAAAGCGTGGAAGAGAGAGTAGTGGCGGAAAGGAGCCGGCGGATGAAGGAAAGAAGCCGAGAAAGCGGTCCAATAGATGAGGGTACGACTGCTTCTGCTGTATATTATTATTACAATGTAGTTCTAGTGTCTGAATTCTTTGTAAGTTGAGCAAACATTATTGTATTAACATCTATTTGATTCTTTTTACAACTGAGGCAAAATGACATGTCTTCTCTTTTGGTTCTGGGGGCTGGGGTTAACGTACTCTTTAGTTCATAAATGCGCCTGTTATGCCTTTGAGTTGGCTTGGCGTCTGTATTATTCTGGTCAAACCTGACTATTTATTAGTAAACGCAGAGTCTTTTAGAACAAAAGTAGTTGATCCTTGCATTTTGTACCATCTTATTTCTTGATGGTCACTACAATTTGATAGGAAGTTCACCGCCAGAGACTAGTAGAGTATATATGTGTGTGTGTATGTGTATATATATACACTACAATGCAGGAGGAGTGAGGATTTGATGGAACTAGAAAATCTCCATAAACAGGAACTCATCAAACATCATTCAAGTATCTCTGTTCCTGTTCTTATTAATAGTCTCAATTTATTTGTGCCAGACTGAATTTGCAATACAAAACAATAAAAAACATCTATGGCTAATATATAACAAAATATTTTCTTACCAATTACACTAAACCCCAGCATATTAGCTATCAAATAATGTTACATTGTATAGAACTTTCAAGTCTTACCCTAGTAAAGTAATGAACTGCCTGCCTTCAACAACTTCATTCTTACAACACCTGCCCTCAACAACCCATACAAAAACAGAAGATATCAATCTCAGTGATATCAATTAATAGGTAAGAGACAAAAGAACAGACGAACAAAGGATAGACATGAGGTTTTTCTCAAGTATTGCAGATATCTATTCCTATCCTTCTCCTCTTCTTCTTCTTCTTCTTCCTGCACCAACTGACTCTTACCCACTATTATAGCAAAGCAAAATGCATCCGTATGCTTAATCAATTCCATTTGTCTCTATCCACTGCCAGTCCATAGTGGTGGGCACCCTCATCTGTTTTGAACCGAAAATCCAACACTGACCGTCAAAAAAGCCTGATGATTCATGGATTGAATATTAAATCGCAAATCCTAGTTAAATGATGGATTATTATAGTACATTGTCATTTAAATATTTGTATAAAGAGTGGGCGAAACATATGTCAATTAACATGCTACTCAGTAACCTATAGGCTCAAGACCAAAACCAGAGACTTTATTCTCAGAGAATCATTAAGACTGTCTAGATTAGTTCCAAACTTAAAGACATGACATATATCGCTATATTAGCTTCAAACAAAGAAAAGTAATCATATCAGATTTTTATGAATTCAAAATCACTTTCATTTCTTTCAGAACTGGGAAGTATTTAGTCATCCAACGTAGAAGGTTCAGTGTTATTATGATTTAGCTGGGAAAGTATTAGCCAATTTTATTGTTGCATATAATTTTCATAATATATAAACACAGAGAAAGTACCGCTTTCACCATCAGAAATATCGGCAATCTTTGCAATTGCATCAATAAGTGCTTGTTCATGTTCCTACATAGAGAATTATTTCAATTGTTAAAAGAAGCTGATAAAGTTAAAAGATCATAATAAATCAGATTGGGCAAAAGAAGGCATCTTCTTCATCTGACCTTCAGCATCTTCTTTGCCTTATCAACCTCAAGCAGATCAGGATGACTAGCACCAAACACTCTTTCAACCTGAACATATATACCAATCAGTAACACATTTGGATCTGATCCAAATGATTCTTCTTTTTAATCAAGCTCCTTTCCTTACCTCCTTGATTAGTGTATCTGTGTGGAGGATCTGTATATCATCTGGCATCTTCCTTCCAATCCCATTCTGTGTTGGGAACAAATCTTTTCTTGATTGACCCTTTGGGACACCTCTACCTCTCCCTACACCTGGAACAATTTCCTGACCTGTAGATCTGTTAATCTTGTGGCCTGATCCACCATAGCCCCCTCGATGTGAGGTTATAAGTTCCTCACCTTCCCACTGTATATCCTCAGGGGAAATCTGCAATACAAAGACATCAAGCGAACATATTAACTCTTTACTGAGGACAGTATTCCATATCCATTTGAGGAACAGTTATTTGCCAAACATTCACGCTGGCAATTGCAACCATTAAGAAACATGTTACCTTTATGTCAAAAGCATTGAAAATAGTCCATAAGACACTATATTTCTCTCCATCCATTCTAATAAAAAACCCCTCAACTTAAACAAGTTTGCTATTGGATAACTGACATCTTGATACTTAGACAAGATATAGTACGGACCAGAACAAAAACAGTAGTCGTCTAGCAATTTAATTTTATGAAGGATGCAACGATTCCGTAATAGGTCATAAAGCTACTTCATCATGCCAAATGCTAAGTGCCCTAGATTTTGGATTCCATAGCTAGTTTTGCTACTGTGCAAAAAATCATTCTCAACAGTGGTCCATCCAAATAAGCCTTAGACAAAGAAACAACAGAGTATATTTTGGAATTTAAAATTGTAATTAAGTTTGTTTAAACGATGTTTTCAAGATGCTCTAACAAGTGACTGCACATCACAACTTCATAAAAATTCCTCAATAACTTACGTTTTTTAATTGCTATTTTCTCTGCGAACATAATCTGTGAAAACATGTAGGTATTCAGTTTTACAAGGACAAAGTTGCACCATAAAAGCACATCCAAGACTAGAACAATCCCTTAAGCATGGAAAGAAAAGCAAGAAATATACCTCAGAGAGATTAACCCATTCCCAAGTCTCATTAGGTGTTCCCATATCATACACTAGAGCATGCTGTCCCTGATAACAGCTAACATGTCAGCTATGTGACTGCTTTACTATAAATGTCGTCATAAACAAGTTTGATAATACCTCAACTGGATTATAGTCCGTTATAACAGCTTCATAGAAGTTATTGTCATCAGGCCACCTGGTCCTGACTCTCTTTCCAATCAATGTATCGGATGCAGCTGCTTCAAAACCGGGGCCTGAACATAACCTATTAGCAATTTGACCCCTTCCAGAAGGACCTGATAATGGGTAAGGAATAGACTTCATCGATGAAGTCCCTGGTAAACCCTGGGAAACATGTCAAAGAAGGGAAAGTGAATTAAGGAAGTAGCTTTTCAGTCCAAGGCTCCAGTATAATATCATGTTTTCTTCAACTCACAGGTTTTTGCTTCTTGCCCTTAGATCCTGTAATAAGTCCACGTTTAACAGTAGCAGCTGATAAAGATGGCTGGTGTGATGCAGAAACCGCTTGAGGGTGGAATGATGGAGATGGACCGCCAAAGGACTGAGAAGGAGTTGACGAGCTTATCTTCTGTTTCTTTCGAGAAGCAGATACAGTAGGACTGGGTGCTGGATCATGAACAGATTGACCAGAATTAAGCATGCCAGATTGAAGCCCACTTGCCTGTCTCCACTTCCTATTGCCACACCCCATTACAGTATAAAAGACCAACATAGCCAACACTTGTTAATATCATAAAAGCAGGTGGAACACTTCTTCAGAAAATAAATCTTGTTTAGCTTGTTGTCAAACCTTATTTTACGTATTACATCGTCAGAATTAACCCGACCAAGAAGGTCCCTGTGTTCCTCATTTGATAACCTTAACTCCTTTCTTAGTTCTGTTATCAAACTTTCCTTCTCCTGAAGAAAATACATTTCATGTAGATGTCATTTGAAATTGGTCAGGAGAACGGGAGATCATTAGATTCATAAGAGAAATAAGACAAAGCAGTACCCAAGTAATGGCATCAGCTTGAGCTTTAAAGGCTCTTAGAACTGAACTGTAAGCTTCTTGCTCAAGTTGGTGGATTTGGGTCTCCATGTCGTTTTCACCATACATTCTAGGGTACGGAACAGAACCGGGCATTTGTCTTCCATTCCCTGCAACATGACTACCTCTGACTCTATTTTGATGTGATGGGGGAAGGTCATCATCAGTTCCTAGATCAGAGTGACAAAGAAGATCGTTCTGTTATATGAGAAACTATGACATTACATATATAATGGGCAGTTCCTTATGGACGAATAGAAAGGGCTGCTGAAATGTCCTATACATGAAAACAGGCGAAGGCAAAACCTATTACACATGGAGATTGAGATCATATTCTGAGGGTTGACCATATAGTGATAACAGATAAATCTTTCAAGAGGCCTACAATATCAATCTTACCACTAATAACTAGAAAGACCTTGAAAAAGTTACCAGATCCAAACTTCTGAGCCATGATTCATGCAAAGAAAGACCTGAAACCTCGCACCAACTTTAGATAACTGATAATATCCTGGGCGATAAAATGTAGATAGAATTGTGCTAGCAAGAAGTAAAACGGTGAAAACACTTAATAGGGATAGAAACTAGAAAGGAATAATAAATACACGGAGAAATTGTTCTCACGTAATTCCTATTGTAAAGAAAGTAACTGAAGAACTGAAAGAGGTCAAGAATTCCAGAAGTCTACGTTCTTTAGGGACAAGAAAAGCCAGCTTCCATAACCAACAGGCAACATTCTGTAACAGCTCTCACAAATGAACAAGCACAGTTGAAGGTAATTCTAAGCCATTTACGAACTAAAAGCTTGCCCAGAAAGCTTCAAGGATAAAGTTACAGACTTCACTCTCATCCACTAAAAATCTAAACCTTAATAAATAAAGAAAATCTCAAGTACATGGATTAATGATTATCTGTCCAATGATTGTTACTAAAGGTAAAAGCCAAACATAACTTTGGAACTTCTATGCTACCAGCTTTTTAAACCCTAGCTAACGGAGGATAATCAATATTTTCCGAGAACTGCAAACAGAAACCCCAAATATTTAAATTTCAACTCTTATGTGACTTGTGAAAAAAAGGGTGATATGAGAGAGTAAAACTCACCACTGCTATCAAAGGGTTCCAAGTCCATAGCCAGCTTGGCTATGTTGAAGAAATTCAAATGAAAACCCCCGTCACAGTGGAGGATTCCTCGAGTTGAAAGAAAGCCCCCAACGTTAATGCGTTGCCGTCTTCTGTTTGAGAAAGAAAACACAAGAAAGCTATGGTCTTTATCGACAAAAATTCTCTCTCTCTCTGTCTGTGTGTAAGTGTGTGTGTTTTCGCCGCACCACCACCACCGCAAGGACGGGGGGAGTTCAGACAGAGTGGAAGGTGGAGGAGAAGAATTGGATCGGTTGGAAAAATTTTTGAAAAAAGAAAAAAGACTCTGGTTTGCTAATAATAATATTCATAATAATTGGTTTTGATGTTATTTTTTTATTTTTTTACAACGGAAAAAAACATAAATTATAATATTCTCTGAGGGAGATTAACCCCGGCCATATCTTCTAAAAGGAGAGTGGCACACCCAGATGGTGCCCTATTAAAAGTGGTGAGCTCGAGTCCCAAAGTAAAAGCATGGTTGGCAAGCCAGTCAGCGCATCGATTGCCCTCTCTATAAGTGTAACGAGGAATAACTACCCAGTTTCAGATAAGAAGTTCATTGATGCCCAGGACCAAAGGATTGAGAGACAATGCACAATGCGAGGTGTCGGAGAGGAGCTTCAAAGCCACGATAGAGTCCAGTTCAAGTAACACACGGCAAAAACCAAGGGTCCAGGCCAGCTGAAGCCTCGAGTAGACGCCCCAGAGTTCAGCCAAAACCAGGGAACAACAGCCTATATTCTGAGCAAAACCACTTAGCCAATCGCCAGAGCGATTTCGAATGAGACCTCCTGTAGTGGCCAAGGAGGTGTCGTGGCAACACGCCCCATCCGTATTCAGTTTGACCCACCCCAAAGGTCGGCAGGTACCACCCAATAAATTGTGCAGATCGTGCTCGAGGGGCCAAGCAGGCGCAACAAAGCGAAGCTGAGGCCTGGGAACTCAGGCAAACATGATTGAGGATGATAGTGACAAGAAAAACCGGCCAGGAGAACTGAGGGTCGAAAAGGGCCTGATTCCGCCATGTCCAGATGAACCAACAGGCTGTCCCAAAGATAGCTGCCCATTCAAGGCCCGAAACCAACTGATGGGTCTGGAGGTTAGTAGCGAGTCATTCCTGATGGGTGGTAGTGAAAAAAGTGGAAAGGAGGGCGTGGCGGGGAAAAGTAAACCAAAGATGTCGCGCTTTGGGGCAATCGCGAACAACATGAAGCGATGACTCCTCCAGCTGACAGTGATAGCAGTCCAAGCCCGTAGTGAGATGCTTGCGAGCGCGTTGCTGATTGGAGAGGAGGCGGTCTTGAGCAAAGAGCCAAAAAAAAGTGCAGATATGTTGTGGGTCGGGCCATTGCCAAATGGTCTTCCATAAGCGATCGGGTTGGGCCTGCGGGTGCTCCATAATCATATAATAAGCCAAAGCTGTATTGAAGTGCCTAGTAGGTGACGGTCTCCACCGAAGTTTGTCGACTCCGAGGTAAGGCTTGGGAGGGAAAGTTCCCGCAATGGCCCACCAGATTGAGGAAGGGAGGAAAGGTTAAAATTGGGACCAATCCCAGTTACCAGTATGGTCCACGAATTGGTGAACGCGACGGTCCATTTCTGTGGAAGGGACAGGATTAGTAACATACTGGATAAGGGGACCCTCGTTGGCAACCCAGGGGTCCAGCTAAAATCGAGTCTGGAACCCGTTGTCGATCATCCAGCACATGCCGTTAATCACATGGGGCCAAATGGCCTTGATACTCCTCCATACCATGGAGCCACCGATCGAAGGGAGAGCGGTAGGGATATGATTGACATCAAACTTATATTTGATCGATAAAATTTGGACCCACAAAGCAGTGAGTTTAGTGATCAGAGCCCAGCCTAATTTGGTAAACAAAGCGTCATTGGTGGCACGGATGTTCCGAAGCCCTAATCCACCCAACTCCTTTGGTCGGCAGACTTGATTCCCGTGAACAAGGTGAAGCTTCCTATGTCCGAGGGAGGAACCCCATAAAAAGGTACGCATGATGTTCTCCAAAGCATCGCACAAACTCCGAGGAAGGCGAACCATTTGCATCGTATAAGTAAGGATCGCAGAGAGGACTGACAAGATCAGAGTGAGGAGGCCCGCAAAAGACAAGAGGTTGACTTGCCACCCTGCAAGGCGGTGCTGGACTTTGTCGATCAGATACTGGTAAGTCTTTTAGTGAATTTTTCGTAAAGCAGGGGAACTCCAAGGTATTGACCGAGATCCAGGGTTAGTTTGAAACCCAGCGCTCGACTAAGAGTACGCGCCGTAGAGGGGGAAATGTTCCGGGAGTAGAAGACATGGGATTTATCCTGGCTGATGCGTTGTCCCGACACGGCACAAAAAGAATCCAAGGTGACCCGAATAATGGAAACCTAGTCAAGAGAAGCTTCTGAGAACAAGATGAGATCGTCGGCAAAAAACAGGTGAGATATGGCAGGACCTGGGCGACTTAAAGTGATAGGCGACTAACGTCCACGAGCCACGGAGTGCGTGATGAGATGGCCAAGGCGCTCCATACAAAGCATAAATAGATAAGGTGAAAGCGAGTCACCTTGACGGAGCCCTCCGGTAGGGGTAAAAACATCCCCTAAGGCTCCATTCCAGTTAACCTGCATAGTCACTGTGGAAACACACTTCATGATAAGATTAATGAGGGAATCCGAGATTCCGACAACGATGAGCGTATCGAGGATAAAAGCCCAAGAAAGCCGATCATGAGGCTTTTTCCAAGTCTACCTTAACCGCTAGAAACCCGGTTTTACCTGTTTTTCTCCGCATGGAATGGATAACCTCCTGGGCGATGATGATGTTATCAACAATATGCCAGCCCAGGACAAAACTGCATTGGGTTGGGGCTACAAGTTTGTCGAGGTGGGTTTTCAGTCTGTTGACAATCACTTTGGTGATAGCCTTGTACAGGACCGTGCACAGAGCGATAAGCCGGAACTGCGTAATCGACTGCGGGGAGGGGGTTTTAGGAATGAGGACCAAGATAGTACGATTCAGGGCTTGCTCCCAGATTTCGTGCCTAAAGGTTTTTTGTATGAATAAGACGAGATCGGGCCCAAGGTGTTCCCACTGGGATTGGAAGAAAAGCGCAGTGAAACCGTCGAAGCCCGGCGCCTTATAAGGATTCATATCAAAGAAAGCAGTCTCAACTTCGTCGGGAGAGATAGGTTCGAGCAGATCCGTACGAGCCTGGAGAGGGAGAGGGGGAAAACAGGGAGGAAGAGGGGGTAGCGGGGCAGACTGGCTAGTGGAGTAGAGGTTGGCAAAGAAGTAGCGGGTGATGTGTTGAATGCCACCGGGATTTGAACTTTCACACCCATGTTCATCGCACAGGGAGCAACATTGCAGGGCTCGTCGGCATCTCGTAGTGACCGCGTGATAGTACTTAGCGTTTCGGTCCCCCTGCGCGAGCCACTGGCAACGCAATTTTTAGTGCCAGAACAGTTCCTCCTGAACGAGTACCTGTTCAAGCTCCTGCTGAAGGTACGCCTCCAAGTCATGCAAAGAGGCAGAATCCCCAGTATCCAGGTGGGTTTGAAGGCCTTGAAGGCGAGCCATGAGTCGTCTTTTGCGGTGAAAAATGTTCCCGAAAGTGGTGGAGTTCCACTGCTGAAGCTGTGTAGCCAAATGGCCGAGCTTAGTAGTAAGATTCGAAATATGGGGATGCCAATTGTCCTTAATAGTTTGGCCAAATTGGTCATGGGTCAACCAGGAAAACTGAAAACGGAAAGACCGAGGGGGAGGGGAAGGAGATGGAGGATGCGTGAAGGTGATAAGGAGAGGGCAATGATCGGATTTCAGGAAGGGAAGGGGATGAACCGTTGTGTGGGGAAATTCCGACAACCATAGACTGGAGCAGAAAGCACGATCAAGGCGGTGGCGAAGTTGCCCGCGGCACCAGGTGAATTTAGGTCCATTAAAGCCAAGATCTTGCAGTTGACAGCAGTGGATGCAGTCACGAAAGGAATGGCTCACTCCTGAGGGGAGGGTGGAGCCACCCCGTTGATCATCATAGTCCAACTTGGCGTTAAAATCGCCTCCCAAAAGTCAAGGGAGAGCTGTAGACCGGGCAATGTGCTGTAAGTGGTCCCACAAGAAATGTTGAAGGGAGTAGGTCGGGCTGGCATAGATAGCAGTGAACACGAACGGAGTATGGGTCCAGTGGATCTTCATATGAATGAATTACCGATGGGTTATCAGAATTTGAATAGGGGTGTCCTTATTCCATAAAAGCCAGATGCCGCCGGAGAAGTTGATGGCCTCCACTCGGAAGGACTGGATGAAACCCAAGTTTTTGATAACTTGTTGGGCTCGAGCGCCACTGATGCGAGGTTCCATCAAAACTACCAGTATCGGTTTGTGAGTGCGGATGTAGTTCTTAAGAATAGGCTAGAAGGATTTACCCCAAGCCCCTTGACAGTTCCAGAGGAGGATGGACATAAAAACAACAGAGAAAAGGAGTGGGCTAAGAGGCACGGGTGCCGACCCCATCACAAACTGGTCTCTCATCAGGTGAACTCGCAGTATCCGCTGTGATTTCATTCATCGGGGAGTCATAGATAATAGTGGCATCAGGGACGAACGAAGGAATTACCGAAGGGTCGGGGGGCTTGGATGGGGGAAGAAAGTGTATGGTGATGCTTGATGAGGTGCGCTCTGGTCGCTGGGTGGGTCCTCTTCCATTCGGGTATGGGATGTGGCGTCAGGTGGAGGAGTGGCAACGGAGGTGTCGTGGAAAATAACCTCGGAATGAGAGGCCAAAGTGATGGCAAT
>JAOTAX010000009.1:27999300-28048939 GCA_025629825.1 Erythroxylum guanchezii | reverse complement strand
TTTCTCCACTGGACGGACACTCACTAGCCTTCTCAATTGATTCCGTCGTCACTATTATAGACAGTCATCTACCACTGAAACAACACGCCGCTGTTACTATCTCTAGTCCAATGTCCAAATTATCCTTCTTCAACAATTCAAAATCAACATGTATTCCGTAAACCATTACTTGCTCCATTTCCTTCTAAGCTGGGTAGCTTTGTTCTTTCAAAAAACCAAAGTTAAGAACTTTGTGTTGAGAATGCTCGATAATTTTTATAATTAGTTTACGTCTCAGTTTGCCATCGTCTCACTTTCACCTACGCTTCCCTCTTACTTTTCTGTACTCTCACTTTTTCTTACGCTTCCGTCTCACTTTTTTATCCTCCCACTATCATACCGGTGCTTCGTCTTACTTTTGTTCATACCAACATTTATTATTAATATTATTACAACGCAAAGAACTAATAAACCAAAAATATATCAAATTAAACATCTAATTACTAGAATTTGAATAATTAACCGTTCTAATTTTTATTAAGCTATTTTTTCAATTTTTATTAAATCTACTGGGCATTTTTACTGCGCATTTACGCAGAACCTGCTAGTTCTCATGCAAGCCCCATCCATGTTTATAAGCATAATTACCGGGTTCGTCCAAATATTTTCACTATTATATTGCTTCCTCATCCATGTATGAACCGCAGGCTTACCAGAAAGGACAGATTGGGTTCACCATAGTTACCAACTGGTTTATTCCAAAATCACCGCATTCAGTTGCCGATCAGAAAGTTGCCTCCAGAGAACTGGACTTTCTGTTTGGCTGGTTGGTCAAATTTTACTTAAATTTAATTCCTCAGCCTCTTGTCTGCATTTTAATAGGGTATATTTTGAGCAGGTTTGCCAATCCAATTACATACGGTGATTATCCAGAGGTTATGAAATCTCTAGTAGGAAAGAGATTGCCCAGCTTTACAAAAGAAGAATCCCAGATGCTAAAAGGGGTCTATTGACTTTCTTAAGCGGGAATTATTACACTACAAATTATGCAGCACACAATCCTTCATACAACACCATCAATCAAAGTTATAGCACAGACAGCAGAGCTATTCTCTCAAGTATGTCGTCTTCTATCTATCCTTTAATTCCAATCAAATTTCCAATATATTCATTCTCTCTTGACGCTGCAGCGGCCAAGGCTGGAGTAACTATTGGAACGCCGGTACTTAAAATCTTCTCTGCTGCTTTCATAATCAGTTCACCCATCTCTTTCCTTTATTCCTAGTTGCTTATTATATATAAAGACATAGACAGCATTTTCATTTATGTGCACAGACAGCTTTGAATTGGCTATTCATTTATCCAAAGGGAATTTACCATCTGATGATGCATGTCAAGGATAAATATAAGAATCCGACAATTTACATCACCGAGAATGGTAAGAACTAATTGATTTCATCTGTGACTGTGAGTAGAGTTGTTTTTGATAATTGAGCAACAAGCCTTGCGGATGCAAATAACGCTTCATTGCCAATAAAAGAAGCCCCGAAAGATGGATTGAGGATAAGATACTATCACTCCCACTTAACCTATCTTCTGAAAGCAATAAAGTGAGTGGGATAATTAAGAGTATACATATGTATATAGATAGAAACGGGATTTTGAAAATTGATTGATGGGGTATGAACACAGGGAGGGAGCAAATGTAAAGGGATACTACGCATGGCTGTTCATGGACGACTTTGAATGGGATGCTGGATATACAGTTCGGTTCGGTATGATATACGTTGATTTCAAGAACAATTCGAAGAGATAGCTCTCAAGTACTCAGCTCGTTGGTTCAAGCTGTTCCTTCTTCACTAGTCCTAGTTTAAGCCTTTGCCTTTCTTATTAGGAAAGAATTTACATTGATGTATTGTAATTATCTTTGCCTATTTTAGATTATTCATTTTCCATGTAATTAGCTAGAATTATGCCATAGATAGTATAGTTAGTGACCATTGTTTGTCTATAAATTAGACACTCACGTTGATCAATTCATTCTGACCATTCTATTCTATCGTCATACATATGTCTTCCTCTTATCAATTTGAGATTTCTACTGTTCCTCTTTGTATGGGATGGTAACGGTATGTCTGCAGCAACTTTTCTCGTCTTGCCAATATCTAATAAATTTCAGTTTCCATACTTAAGCCTCAAACGCCACTCTATGTATGTATCTTATCAAAATCAAATACAACAAGAATATAACAATTCTGAAAACCATGACGTGCTTTATTCCAACACTGAAGCCAAATAACTCTCCATTCCATGAAGAGGTATTTGTAGTTACATCTAACTTGTTCACAGCACACTACTATTCTAAGCCTCGAAGGAAAGGAAAAGAAAAGAAAGAAAGAAAATTGCATTTTTTTTTATTTCTATTGTTTGAATAAAAATAAGTAAAGAAAAAAAGAATAGAAAAAAAATTTGAATTAATTATATTTCTCACTAAATAGGTGAAAAAGGAAGAAAAATTCAAGACAAAATAACTCTAATATAAGTAAATTATCATTGTATACTTATTAAATCTAACAAGTAAAAATAAATAGATCTTAAAAAATTCTCTTCCGTTCAATTCCCTCCTTTAATAAATTAGGAAAATAAAAAAGAAAAAGAAAATTACGTTTCTCTTCCATTCTTTTCTCTTTATTTTTTCTTTTTTTCTCCTTTTTTTTTTTTCAATACTTCCTTTCCTTTTCTTTGTGTAAGTAAGAACTCAAACAAAAGCTAAACTTTCCTATATTTATCTATCTATCTATATAGATTTCCCTTCAAATTACTTCCTAGAGATCTCCAATCCAATTCTTCTTCAGCAGGCGCGTATTCTTTTATCTTTTTTACCTGGCACATGGGTAAAAGCTACATTGTATGAATCTGAAACTTTTGCCAAGATTTTGTAATCACAACGAAAATACTAAAAGACAACAGCACTCATAGGATCCACAGAAATCCACCAGAATATACCTTTTTCTATCAGAAGAAAAGAAAAGTAGCAGAGGTCGGTGGGGGTGAGCGAGAGGAAAAGATGAGGAAGCCAAAACGGAACTCCATCGTGTTCTCAAACAACTGCAGCACAGCATAGTAACAGAGTCTTCTTGTTTATCTTCGTCTTCGGCTGCCAGAGAAATGGAGAGAGAGCGAGGGCAGAAACACATCTGACGAAAGTAGCCCTTAACCGTCCGGATTCATTTAAACCCGATTCGATTTGACTTGAACCGAATTGACCCGATTTGATCAGACTAAATTTGATCCACGTCGACTTAATTAGGCTCAAGTTGAATAGATCCGCCCATTATTTAGAAAATGGCCCGTTTCAATTCGTTCTTGGACCCAGGTTCTCCCACTCAATTTTAAATTCACTTACACTGAAACTTACTTGATCTGGCCCGACCCAATCAAATTCAACTTGACCCAACCCGATTTGCCCGACCCTTGTATTTTTGAATTCGGGTCGGGTCGTGATGGAATCGACGTGAACCTGTGAAAACGGAGCTGTTTGTGGGATATTTGCGATTTCAACCACAAGAACCCCTCTGTTGTTCGTCGGAGGTGTTCTTGCAATCAGGCAATGGAAATTTCAACTTTACAGTACATACGTAGTTGGTTGACTTGACGTTCTCGGCATTTTTGTTACTTAAAAAGTGCGAGGGAGCGAGTATGGTGTTCACATGTTTCTCGGAAGAAGTAATATTGTTTCAATTGCGGGACAACTGGCAATTTTTGCGCGACAATCTACGGCAGGCTCTTCCCTCGATACACACAAGTATATACATCTATGTCCAAATCTGACAGCACACTGTTAGAGATTTCATTACAATTCATTGACTACGTCCCGGCCAAGTGAGATGCTATGATCTGTTCCGCTTCCCGCCGCCCATTTGCCTTTCTTTCTTTTACCTTCTCCCAAGTCAGTCATCCTTAAACACATCCACTGTCTCTTTCATTCACAAACATAAGCCCTTTCTTTGCTTAAACTCTTCTCCTCTCAATCTCACTACCTACCCTCTCTTTCTTAAGACAAGAGTTAGAGAAGATCAAGTGGTCTCTTTTTATGGCGAAATCAAAGAACAATGTTAAGAATGTTTCGTATATTTCTGTGCCATCCCAGATTATCAATTCCTTATCTTCTTCTCTCCAGGCTCTGCTATTTTCACAACAAAACCCATCAAGAAACAAGTTTTCTGGATTCAACTATGCCTATATTAGGAGCACAAGAGTTTGGTTCTTTGCTCTCTTCCTTTTCTCTATCCTTTGCATGCTCAAGTTATGGTTCAACCTGGATCCTAATTTGCTTATATTCTCTCCTAGTTACCCATGTCTCACCAGTACTACACGAGATACATTTTCTTCTACAATTATACATGGACAGCTGGGTAGTGATCATAATGGATCAAACAACGATATAAGTAGCGGTGGTGAGTTTTGGAAGCAACCGGATGGGATGGGTTATAGGGCATGCTTGAAGTTCAGTGAAGAGTACCGAACAGGGAGTGAGGTGATATTGAGGAATAGAGGAAAGTATTTACTGGTGGTGGTTTCGGGTGGAATGAATCAACAAAGGAATCAGATTGTGGATGCTGTGGTGATTGCAAGGATACTGGGTGCTACGTTGGTTGTTCCTGTCCTTCAAGTCAATCTCATTTGGGGTGATGAAAGGTAAAATTCAAAGCCCCTCCTCCCAGGAGAAAGAGAGAGAAGTTTCTTGAAGCATTCACTTGAATGAAGAAAAAGAATGAGAACTTGCTACCTTTTATCTGCATTTCTAAGACAGACGATGTTGATAGAGAATGACATTCACGAGCTTACTTAATGTTCTTTCTTTCCATTATCAGTTTTTTAAATTTTTGACTGAATTATGCCATTGCTCAATTTTATGACAAAAGGATTGCTTGTTGCAGTGAATTCTCTGATATATTTGATTTGGGTCACTTTAAGACAGTTTTGGGAAATGATGTGAGGGTGGTGTCGTCATTGCCGTCCACACACATAATGACAAGGCCGGTGGAGGAGAAACGAACACCACTTAATGCTTCCCTAGATTGGATCCGTTCACGTTACCTTAAACGGGTAAGAATTCAACTTCTGCATTTGTTTTTATCCTTGGATTAAATGCTTTAGCTCTATTTTCTATTGCTTGTCTCTCCGAAACAGTTGTTGATTTGTTCTCTGGCTTTAATATTACCATTATAAATATGATTTTGCAATTGTCGGAACACGCGCTTGCAGATTTTAGATGGACACAGTGGGATTTTTGCTCATAATCCTATTCCATTTATGCAGATTAACAGGGAGGGAGTGTTGCTTCTACGTGGTCTTGATTCAAGGCTCTCCAAAGATCTTCCTTCCGATCTTCAGAAGCTTAGATGCAAGGTATTCTAGGATTTACGTTTTCATTTTATGTTTTGTTCAGTAAAAATAGGAATGTCGACAAAGTGCTTCACCATTTGATCATAGAACAATCGCTAGTTCTTAAGCTGGTGGTGATAGTTGCTTATATGTCTGTCTTGTTGTGGAATCAGTTTTTACTTAACTTTTCGGTTTTTATATTCTGAACATGGCGGGTACCAATTTCTTATTTACTTTTCAGGTGGCGTTTCATGCTTTAAAATTTGCTCCACGAATTTTAGAGCTTGCAAATAGGCTTGTTGAAAGGATGCGGAGCAAGGGACCGTATATTGCTCTCCATCTACGTCTGGAGAAGGATGTATGGATGAGAACTGGGTGCCTCCCGGGTTTGAGCCATGAATATGATGAGATGATCAACAATGGAAGGAAAAAGCGTCCTGAACTACTAACTGCAAGATCAAACATGAGTTATCACAACCGAAAGCTTTTTGGTCTGTGTCCCTTGAATGCCTTGGAGGTGACAAGGTGAGAATCAATTCTTTATGGAACAAGTGTCACACATGATAATCCAAACAATTGATATGAAAAAAAGGTCATCTTTTCTGTCACAAGTTTACCAAAGATGATTTTCCTGATGATGCATATGGTCTTAATATTAGGCTACTTAAAGCTCTTGGAGCTCCAAAAGATGCTAGAATATATTGGGCTGGAGGGCAACCTCTTGGAGGAAAAGAAGCTTTGCTACCATTAATGACGGAATTTCCTTACATATACAATAAGGAGGACTTGGCCTTGCCTGGTGAATTGGAACCATTTGCAAAGCAAGCTTCTTTTATGGCTGCAATTGATTATATAGTTTCAGTTAAGAGCGACGTGTTCGTGCCATCTCACGGTGGAAATATGGGTCACACCATCCAGGTATAGTAACACCTGCATTTTTTTATAATTTGATCTTTGCAGTAAAAAAGAGAGAGTTCATCAAGGTTGCTTCATCTTAATAATTTCACATGCTGAGGATTCAAATGCCACAATGGTCCTTACCTGGCCCGTGCCTTCTTTTGTTATAATTGTGGATGGGTTCTTAGTAATCCTTTATTCGGGAAATTAAGGTCTATGCTTCTTTTGGAACTGAAATTTGTTCTTGGTACAGGGTCAGCGAGCCTATGCTGGACACAAGAAGTACATAACCCCAAACAAAAGGCAAATGCTCCCCTATTTTCTTAATTCTTCCTTACCAGAAGCAGAGTTCAACAGAATCATAAGGGAATTGCACAGTGAATCCTTAGGAGGACCAGAACTCAAAACTAGTAAAGCTGAAAGAGATGTTACAAAGTATCCAGTCCATGAATGTATGTGCAATGATTCACAAGCTCATTCATCCGTGTGATCAATTCTGAGTACTGCAAAAACTGACCACTGGAGTAAAGTACTATTGCTTCAGCAACAAATTGAAATCCATTTCAAAGTCAGGGATGCTTGGCTTGGCTTGGCTATATTTATAGTCATTTCAAGCTCCACCATGACCTTTGGGCTTCCACAGGGAGTTGATCACTAGAGGGAATTTATACGTCAGCGACGAAAATAATAGAATAGTACAACTGTTAGCAAAACAGAGACAGATACTGGAAGGTGCCAAACGATGACGCTTATGAAACGAAAAGCTCTTTGGCTCAAGGTCTCTCTTTTTCCATGTTAAATTTTGTAAGATTGTGCTCAAATAACTGAGTACATACAAATTCTTAACACTAATTGATGATAAAAGAAATAACTCACTAGACTTATACGTAAGTTCAATGGCATATGTTGTTTTCATTTGGAGCAAACTTTTACTTATATTTCAAGAGCAGTCTCACTCTTTTGATTCTTTTGTATATGAGAAGGTCCATTCATTTGCTCTATTCAACATAAAATTTATGATACGTTTCACTTTTGTAACAAATTCAATGATAGCAGATCCATGTGTACAGGAAGGATATAATAAACTGATTTTCAATTCTAAGTTGGAAAATGCATGTATCTTCCATTTGCGGTTCCTCTACTTCCGTAATGCAAGCAAATCAAATTCTCACTTTATTTGATGGCGCAATATTATTATCTTGAGAAGCTATATGCATGAGCGTCAAATGGAGATGCTGTTGGGAACGCCCTTTCCTGTCACCCCTGGAGTAGAGAATGGCTTTAAGAGCTCATATGAAACCACTCCAGCTCCAGTCCTATTCTTGAGATTTGGATCACCGTTCCTCTGGTCGATTATGGCTTCAAGCTCCTTTAGTTTTAAATGGAATCTTTCAAATGCAGTCTTAATGACGGGAACTTCTTCCCATGACGGCTCCATTTTCTCACCAATGTACTCCTCGTCAGGCGAATGGCTTGACAAGACATCTAAAACTGCCATCCCTTTTGTTGCTTGAATCTGAGTAGGAAAGCATTTTAGCAATGAAACTTCAGGTTTTTCCAAGAAGAGCTTAAACTCATCTCCGTCTGATGGATCTTCAATAGGCAGTTTGGTTCGGGCGATTGTTGGGCGGTTGGGGAAGTAGCCGCCATACACGTACTGGCCAAAGTTGACGGCTGCATGATGACCTGAAGCTACCCATATGATTGTTGTTAAAGTATGGATGACATCTGTGGGGGCTCTAAGGACTGGCCACCATGGTTCATCCTTCTTGTCTGCATGGCCTTTAGTTCTAACTTCTGTCCACCATGCTTGAAGCTCGTTGTCAGACTCCACACTGCTTGCATCTGCGTAATAATGATTCACATAGTCGGTTACCCATTGTTTAATCGCATCCCAGAGGATAAGACCGTCGCTGGCGAAAGGATAGTCTTGAATCATTAGCATCAAACCATGTTTTGCACTCGGGTCTTCCACTGCCATTCCCCTACATTAACACGAGTATCAATTAGCTTTAATCGTATTATACAAATGTTCCAGTGACTTCAAATTCAGTACCTTTGAATAAGGTCAGCTGGCAATGCTTCAGTGTCGAACCGCCAGCTCTGGTCATAAGCAATTGAACTGAGCTCCATTGAGTACTTGCCAGGAGAAAAAATGGTTTCTATGACTCCCCCTTCATTAATAAGACTTTCTCGAGCAAGAGCATTGATTTCCATAGTATATCGAAAATGAGGATGTAGAAGTCTATAGATAGGATGCATTGCACTTAGTTGCCTATTAGCCGCGATTATGTAGGGTTCAGTGCAACAGTGTGTCCTTAGCCTGCATAAGCATTGCCAATAGTAATTACAATATATATCTTCCAACTAACACACAATAATCAAGTAACTTACTTACCAGTGAATGACGAGCTGATGGTAACCAGCGTCATGTGCAGAAACATGAGCTTTGGCCAGCTTCCACAGCCAGCAAGCAGTGGCATCGTGACTAGGTGTAAACACTTGCTTCCACTGTGGCTTGTCGCCCATAGGTGGTCTAACTAGCTCGATAGCAACAGGCTGGAGTGTATCATCGGGTGTGAGAAAGAACAGGGTCCTGGACCCATATAATGTGGTGCCTTCAAGCTCCCGCACTTTGTTCACATATGGTAAAAGCAAATCATGATAATCCAGTATATACATCTTCCTCTTTTCCAAGGCCTACAATTACAAATACAATCAACCACCAAAATATATTAATTGTGATCAACAAAACTTTAAGATTCATGCATGCTTACCTCCTCCACGCTCATCATGCCTTTTATATGCCTTTCCACTAGTTCTGTCGTTATATTTGACTCAGGGGGGCCATAAATTTCGGGGTCCAGTTTACTTTTCAGTGGCCACTCCTGCACGGAGTCAATGATTACTCTTTGCTATACAAATCTGACGTTAGCATAACTATTTTCTCAATGGGAATGTGATGATGCCAAAGCTGCAACCAATTAAAAGTATAAAAACGGGACACTATTAATATTATTTCTACCTTCACTAATTGAATGCTGAGTGGGTTCAGACCAGCCAGAGTTTGACGGCAAAATTCTTCATCCCTGAACCAAGCAAATGTGTCCCCTGCGCAAGGGAATGACTGTTTAAATATAGTTTCCAACTATAGTTAATTAATAATTGTAGTGCGATGAATTAGAGAGAGAGAGAGACTGTGTATGGTCGTACTATTCATCATGACAGTAGTGTCAAACTCTAGAAGATCTATTCCCTCGAGAAGAGCTTTCAGTATGTTTGCTAATAATGAACGGAAAAAGCCAGTCTTTTGTGATTTAGGCAATACAACTTGTTGGTTAAACAGTTGGTCAATATCAGCGAAGTTGGTGAATCCAAGATTAGGATCAAGTATTAACATTTCAATCTGGGGAACCAGTGCATGTAGCACAGATCTTAGTGTCTTTGCAGAGAAAGTTGCCTGCTTCAAGTCCGAGAATGCTTCATCCCTCGGCACGTATATGCTGCTACTCCTTGATTCTGATGAAGGGTCTGAAAAACACTACTTTGTTTAAACATAGCTGAAGAATTCATGAATGTTACATTACATATAGTGATTCATAGATTGATGAATGTAATATATAAATATGGTTGTAGTACCCGTTTTCGTGGATGAGCGTCCTGTTCGGCAACGGCGAGGATAGGGATGATTGTTGCCACCAAGAACAGGTCTTGCTAGATCCTGACTTTGATCGGGATTACCAAGGTCATTATATGTATCGTAATCATATATCCTGTCGTAAGATTTTCTCTCCCCTCCTCCATTTCCTCTCTTATCTTCCATATCCTTCTCTCTTAGCCTTCTCAAACCACGCGGTGTATCCGATGGCAAGTAAGACTGCAAGTAACAAGCACCATAATCACGTAATCATCATTAATGAATGAGTTATGGAGTTATGGAAAGACCTTCTGAGTGAAGAAAACTCTCTTCTCAGGATTATCATGCTTGGAATGAACCCACGAGTTGCATGAAACATTTAGTGGCCCATACATCAGGCCTCTAATAACAATGTTTTCTATGTATATTTCTTTGCCACGTTCATTTTCTACCAAAACTGCTCCAATCTCTCCAAAACCTGTTGGCACCCTGAACTTGGCTTCGTATTTTACCACGCCACCTTTGTGCCTCACTTTGTAAGCATAACTCTTCACTGTTTCCTTCTCCAATCCCGTGTCTGTTCAAATTATTTAAAAGGAAAACCTTAAGATAAATTAATACTTATATAGCAAATATGGACGTCCCACCAGCAATTATACTTGTATACTCACCGGGGTCGAGGTCTGCGCTAGCAAGCTCCAAAAGTAGAGCATTACGATAAAGAAGTCCGGACAACCAAGTACTGGAAAATAAGCCACCATCTGCTTTAACCGTAACAGTTGCAATGACAGTACTGAGAGGATCTGAGGATGGTGAGGTTTGGGATACGGAGTCAAGTAAGCGTGTAGTGGCAGAAGCATGTATGCTGCTGTGGCTGGCTTTGGGGTTGATGTGATGAAAATGATGGTGCTGTACACTTCTCAATCTCATCATCATCGTCAACAGAGGTGGGGGTTTTGGTATAAGAGAAGACATATAATCGCTAGTAGTAGTGGTAGAGTTGATCATGAGTGCTGACATGTGGGTGCAGAGTACTACTTGGGAATTCATCATGATCAGAATCCAGAGTAGTAAGAGAACATACGTAGGTTGGAAGTTATACAAGCTGGGTCAATATGCACAAGAGATTCTATAAATAGAGCGGAGGGGTGGTGGTTGAGAGTAATTGGAAGGAATTACGTGAAATGATTAATTAACTCTTTATCACATTAGACAGTACTTGCACAGTAACCCTATAAACGACTATTAGATACCGTTTTAAACATGATTGACAGGTACTTTACAAGCTGCAGATGTTAATGTATAGCCACTTAACTAAGTTGAAATTTTAAATTTGGATTATGAACTTTTTTATCTCACATTTTAGTGATAAAATATTATTATTATTAATAAGAATCTAATGTTAATTGACACTTGCCAGGAGAGTGAGGTACTTGGAATTGTAGATCAAGCAAGTCATTTGCCTGGGGCCCCTGCAACCCACTCTCCAGCACATTATTTTATATAGTTGCAATAGATTGAATGAAATAATACAACAATTATAACAAACTAGTAAAAATCTCACTAAAACTTGAAAAGGTTTAGTAGGAAGAATCTGGTATGGATTCCGGAGCTCAGAGGCTTTACTTTTACAAAATCTGTTAGCCATGCGCATTATAGTGTCAAACCTAACTTTTCACTCTATCTGGATCAAATTTCTTAAACACCAAATCCAAAACTAAAACCTAACTTTTCACTCTATCTGGATCAAATTTCTTAAACACCAAATCCAAAACTAACTCTTACTGTTGCATTCAAATAAACTGCATAGACATCAACATAACAAGCCATCTCCTATAGTAGCAGCAGTTCGACAAACGGACAGATAACTTGTACGTCAACACCGTCCAGAATTACCTCCACACCGACATATGGTTGTCCATATCCACAAAACCACGCTCTACACAGCCTCCACCAAGTAGGGTTCTTGTGCTGAAGAAAGTGGCCAGAAGGGCGAAAGTGCAACAACCTTTCCGATGATTATCAGTGTAGGCGAAACTAACTCTGCTATTGCAATTTTATCAGCAAGATCCTTTAGTTCAGCAAATACCTGCATCATTGTTATTACAGTTAACATTGCTGACATTAAAAATATTAGGAAACTGAAGCTCTGCGAAACCAATTGGTGTCCACTTACCATGCGCTGCTTAGGTGTAGTCCCTCGCTCCACTGCAGCAGCTGGTGTATTTGAAGGTAGACCATTATTAATCAACTTTGAAGCTAGAGAAGGGAGGGTTGACAGCCCCATATAAACTACCAAAGTTGAATCAGGGTCAGCTGCATTTTCTGCTACAAATATGGGGTCTGTTCCACCTTTTCTCGAATGTCCTGTTAAGAATCTAACACTATTTGCAATACCTCGGTGAGTTAACGGAATTCCCAGCTCTGCTGCAATCCCTGAAGCAGCAGTTATACCTGCATAGATTGGGCACTGCTGTGATACCCCCCCTCAAATAACAGTAGACATTCAAGAGTGCAGAAGAGAATCATCTTACTATGATTTGTCTAAATTAATCAAAGATATAAAAAGAGGCAAAACAGGGAGTAGTCCCGGTGTGGTACTCCATTAAAATCAAGCTAAACGCATGGAATACTCTAATTCCAACAACTAACAAATTAGCACTAGCTTCTGAAGCACATTGGATCTATTGCTCTGTTCCAGCTCCCTATTCAAGAATGATGATGGTTTCAAGAATGCACTTCTCAATTAGCTAACCACCATCACATGGGGTAGATCAGACAAGGGATAGAACATGATGAATGAATTTTGTTCCATTACCAGAAAAGCCAACTTTGGGTATTTAGAAAGGACTGTTACTTAACACATTCTTTATCATGGGACAATTAAAGCTTTCAGAGCAAAGCTAGTTATAATTTGATAAAAGGATGAGCAAAAAAGTGCCTGGAATAACTTTCACATGAATTCCTTGTTGCTGTAGAAAATCCATCTCTTCTCCACCT
The DNA here is from genome assembly GCA_025629825.1 of Erythroxylum guanchezii. NCBI lineage: Eukaryota > Viridiplantae > Streptophyta > Magnoliopsida > Malpighiales > Erythroxylaceae > Erythroxylum > Erythroxylum guanchezii. The sequence goes on along the minus strand of JAOTAX010000009.1, from coordinate 28,036,038 downwards.
CTGCCAAATACCTTTACACCCAAAGATATGGCCATCATTTTCTCCATTGCAAAGGAAAGTTAAATAGCATTGAGTTAAGATGCTTAAAAGACAAAAACTTACAAGTGGATCTCCTCCTTTAAGTCTTACTACATTAGCCCCAACTTCAGCAAAACTCAATAATAACTCGTGTATCTCCTCCTACACATTTTAAAGGAACTCCATATCAATTTCGGAAACAATATAGATGCCGAAACACAAAAGGTAATGGCGTGGATCTTTTAAAATGAATTCAATCAATAGGCATCAAATATTAATGCAAGAACATAGCTAGAATAACCAAATGCATACCCAAAAGGGAACTTTGGACATTAATAACAAAACAAAAGCCTGTGATAATTCACAAGAAGCGTTGAAAACTGAAAAGATGGCAGATGCATTCAAAAGGAATTGGATACCCCAAAAGCACAAATTATAAGTCATAGGTGTAACAATCACTAACTCTCGAAATAAAGAAACAGAACAACTAGAAAGGGAAATACTTGAGCAACAAAAATGAAGAAAGCACAGGTTCCGACTTATGAAGCATATAAAAGGTTTGAACTTTTCTAATAATCTTTTGATTGGGATGAGCATATAAAAGGTTTGAACTTTACCAATAATCTTTTGATTGGGATGATTACCTGTGTTCTACTATGATAGCCAGCAGTCTTGCCAACGTAAAGAAGTCTAGCATTAAGACCAACCAGATCGAGAATATCATTAGAAACCAACCTATCATACAACAAGAGATCAGCTTTCTGTATTACTCTCACTGCTTTTAACGTTAACAGCTCCGGGTCTCCAGGACCTGTCCCCACCAAGAAAACATTACCCGGAGGCACGCATTTCTCGCCGTCATTAGCCCCTCTCTTTTGTTTAAGTACCAGCAGCAGCTTCTTAAGCTCAGGAAGCTGCAACGCAATGTCATGTTGCCTTACAGACTCTTGGTCGGGCGGGATAGGACATGAACATGGAGATTGACTTGGGTCCTCTTTCTTGTAGAGCCACTGATCTCTTTGATACCTTTGGACGGAATGTTTTTCCGTAAATGGTGAATTTGTACTGTAGGGCAAACAACATAAGGGGCTTGGATTTAAGTAGACAAGTCTATTGGAATTCGGTGAATATACAGAAATAGATGGTAGCTTACATGCAAGAGCCATGAGAATGTAGGGAGTGATGAGAAACTGGGATTTGGATGATGTAGTTTGACAGAGAGTAACAAACACCAGGTTTTTGTTATAGACAAGGGAGGGAGGCGTTATTCGCTTGGAGATGGATATAGACCGCTTATGGGCACAAATACAGTCTGTGCTTTGGCGTGTGCGAGTGTGAGTGTATTGGCGAGAGGGTTGGTGAAGAAGTAGCGAGTTTAATAATGGAATGAAAAGGGCGTGAAATCGAAGTGAGTCTTTGGGAGGGCCTAGAAGGCCAAGCAGCCAGGACGAGATTGCGGCTTTTGGGCACCGAAGAGAGACACAATTGTCGTTTTCGGGGGGTGGACCTTCTTTGCTTAAAGTTAAAGGTCAAAATTTCCTCTTCTTTGCTTTTGAGAAGGGGCCAGCAGTAAGCAGTCATAGGCCGCATTTATTTAAGTAGAGTTGGTTAAAATGTTGTCAATTACAAAGATTGAGATTGGGCAAAGTTCCAATGAAGCCTTAAGTCAGCAGTCCAATTCTAATTCTGGGGAGGGCTCAGATAGGTCCATACGGAGGTCAACAGCAGTGTTTGTTTTATCCCGCAACTGCTGTTGAACGCAATCGATTGTAAAAGGGGATCTTGAGCCAAGTAAACGCTACCAAGAGCTGTAACCTGATGAGCGCTTTGGATAAAAACAGAACAAGGCTCATATGCAATATGCTATAGCCTGATTGATATGTCACCTTCTTTCATACAGTTAACAATACAGTTTTCCTAACCATCCGCCTCTCCATTAATCTCTCAAGTCTCAACTTCAACGATAACCATTCTCAAAAGAACAACATTCCAACAAAGCTCTGGGAACCATGGCTGCACTGGACAATGCTCTGCAAAATCCAGCATTCGATTTATCACTACGCTTTGTTTACACGAATTCTCTGCCCTTCGAGCAACTGCGGTGACCAAAAAGGTATCAGAGAAAGGATATGACTAAATGTATCTGACAACACAAAGGCCTCAAGTTTATTATTGGTAAACTGTTGCAAAGAACAATAAGAAACAAGGACGCATGGCCACATTTTCATACAACAGGATGGTGAAAATTACCTCAGATTATAATGCAATCTAAATTATATAGTCAAAAAATCATGTAGATAGCAAACAAGAAGCCACTTACAGAATTATTAAATGATGATATGGCAGCTTCTACATCATCTTCTGAAGAAAATGTCACGAATCCAAACCCACTGGATTTGGAGGTCCCTGGAACCCGAGAAACCTTGGCACTCAGAACTTTCCCCTTCTCGGAAAAGAACTCCTTGAGTGTCTCTGTAGTAACTGTTTTTGATAGATTTCCAACATATACCTTGTTGGGGCTGTCAATGAATTGGGTATCTTCTGTTTGAAGAAGTGTCAAGTCCACTGATGCCAAAGGTTTTTCGGTGATATTTACTTTTATCTCACGTCCCCCAATTTCCTGCAATGAAAAGAAAAGTGGAATTAGTCAGCTGAGAATAGCCAGAGAACATCAGCAGAACATCCAGCTTGACAAAGTATTGGCAAAACTTACTGTCCCATTAAGTTTTTCGATTGCAGCATTAGCATCCTCAATACTTTTCATTGTAACAAATGCAAATCTACGACTCCTGCCAGAGTATTTATCATACATAACCTGCATGAATAAAGTACAGGTACATATTACTGTCAAAGCTTCAACCTTTGGCCTCTATTGCAAGATTATCAATCCGGTCCAACCAAGCAATTGCTACCAATATGGACCTTTTTCGAATAATTAGTTTATATGCCAAAATTTGTCCACATAGAACTAGTTAATCGTGGAGAAACATTGACAGGGAAGATATAAGTTCAAGGCAAACCGACAAGATGCTATGAGCTCTGAAACAACAATTCAATCCCGAGCCTACGATTGATTGAACAGTGCTCACCTAATCATTTTTGGAATTCAGCATCCAAGATAAATTAAACATTCGCGAAAGAAAAAAGAGTTCACTACATGACGAACAAAAGAGTGGTGTAAAAGAGAACAGCAAAAAGGGAAAGGTAAAGTGACCTCAGCTTTTTCAACAGCACCATGTTCTTCAACAATCTTTGAAAGTTGGTCATTGTCGACAGTCCTAGGAATATTACCAATGTAGAGCCTTCTGGCAGCCTCGGATGCGGGTGTGGTATCTTCAGCGACGGCAAATATCCTGTTCCTAGTTTTGGGAAACTGAAGGGTCAGTTTCGATGGGTTTATGGAGAAAGTGATCGGTTTTGTTGGTAGTGGCATCATTAGAGATGAGATTGGTGCCATCTCTGACTCCTGAGTCTGAGCCCGACCGCTATTCTAAGTTTAGAAGAAGGAAGTCAGAATGCGAGCTGAGAAAGATAAGGATGCTGACGAAGATCATTGGGTTGGTCTTATGGGCTGTCAATTTTGGGCCGAGCTACTTGAACATCTCACAGCCCATAGTAGAATTTTTAGTTCCCTTCAAGGAGCGGGGGCGCGTAATGTATATAATCGATTTTCTTTCTAGGGTTTTAGTCGTGAGATCGAAGGGGAAGACGAAGTTAATGGCTCCCAGGAACCCAGATCTCATCAGAGGGATCGGCAAGTACTCAAAGGCGCAGATGTACCATAAGAGGGGCTTATGGGCTATCAAAGCCAAGAATGGTGGCGTCTTTCCCAACCACCACCCTCAACCTAAGCCTGCTGCTCCCGCCGATAACCCTCCTAAGTTTTACCCGGCCGACGACATTAAGAAACCTCTTCTAAACAGGCGGAAGCATAAACCCACCAAGCTCAGGTCTCTCTACTTACTGCTCTTTATGCGTGTAGCGTGTTCGACCACATTCTCGACTTTATATTCATGTGTTTGATTGCGATTTATGCATATATGGACGTGTATCAGATGTGAATATGTGCTTGTGGCGAAGGAAGCATCTACAACATAGTGAATCACTTTATACTTTTTGTCTTCTTATTAAACTTCTTCTTTTGTCTTTTTTAGAGCAAGTATTACTCCTGGCACCGTTTTGATTCTCCTTGCTGGAAGGTTCAAGGGAAAGAGAGTTGTATTCCTCAAGCAGCTTCCCTCCGGCTTGCTTTTGATTACTGGTCACTATCCTTACATTTCCTCTCTGTAACTTTACTTCTTCTTTACACAGTTGCTATTTTAAATAAGCTCAGGAAGCAGGGTCTGGCATTACACTTGTGTTACAATTATGATTATTCAGCGTAAAATAATGATCGCAAATGAGCCTATCTTGTGTTATCTTGGAATCATATTAAACTGCTTCAGGGCCATTCAAGATTAATGGTGTTCCTCTGAGGCGAGTCGGTCAGTCCTATGCCATTGCCACTTCCACTAAAGTGGACATCTCTGGGGTCAATGTGGAGAGGTTTGGTGACCAATATTTTGCCAAGCAAGTTGAGAAGAAGAAGGAGAAAGGCGAGGGAGAGTTCTTTGAGGCTGAGAAAGAGGTTGGTGTCTTAAAATGCCTCATGCTTACATTGATCAGTGGAGTTCTATTTATATTTTCTTCTCATTTTTTGCCAACTTGCAGGAGAAGAATGCGCTACCAGCGGAGAGGAAGGATGATCAGAAGTCTGTGGACACACAACTGATTAAAGCAATTGAGTCTGTTCCAGACCTGAATTCCTATCTGGCTGCGAGGTTTTCACTTAAAGCTGGAATGAAGCCGCATGAACTTGTGTTCTAGACGGAAGTTCTAGGATTATCTCTTTTACTGTACTAGATATCGATTGAACTTTGTCAATGGTACTTTTGCAACTTTTTTCAGGCAATAGACAGTTGGATGAACCTCTACATCCAAGTTATTCATTGTGCGGGGAATTTTGTTTTCTCGCATATACACTTTTTGTAGCATGATTTCTAGCACTACTAAACTTACGAAATAACAGTCGCATGTTTGTTTTATGTCCTTGTGTGTGGTTGGTTGAATGGTAGTATGACAAGCACTTAACTTGGGAAATATCTGCAGGATCTTCATATTATTTGTTCATTATGGACAAATAGTCCACCACACCTACTATGCTTGTTAAGTTGGGTTAGATTGAAATGACATTTTTATAACCCAGAACGAAACATCCAAAGTTGGAAATCAAGTACTTGGTAATGGGGCATTTATATAACAGAATTTGTCCATCCGTTGTACTGAATTCAGATGGTATTTAAATACAAGTTTTTCTAAGATGAAAATTGGAAGAGTACTACTTGATTGTTGTTTGAACCGAGTAAGTTAATACCTGTTTATCCTCATAGAAAACTTGACATAATATTTATTGGCACGCACAAGAAGATTATGCGATTACAAGCTGATAGGTAGATCACAGTAAGCTACATGAAAACCAGGCTTTTCCTCGTAGAAAACTTGACATATTATTTATTGGCACGCACAAGAAGATTATGCGATTACAAGCTGATAGGTAGATCACAGTAAGCTATCTGTTCGTGGCGGTAATCTTTTGAAGAAGTTGCTGGGGACCGAAGGTAGCTTGCTGCGGAACCTAGGATGGCGCAAATAATACAGACCTGTGACCAGAGCCACGACTCTGAATGGAGTCGCATAGAGAACCACTGCAGCACAGAGACAGAACACTATGAAAAGACTAGTAGCTCTGGGGTCTCTCCAGCTAAGTAGAGACTGAAACCTCTCCCCTTGAGTTGCTATGTCCCCCACCACTGTTTGAATTCTTCCTGCAATGCTTCTAAGCCGGTCGTACCTGATTCGAACAACATCTTGTGACTTGGAAGTTGGAAACGTGTCAAATTCTTCGTCAAGTTCGTCTGGTTGCACAGCTTCTGCCCATGAAAGTTTAGTATCCATATGAGGTGGGTACCTTGGTCGGTACCTATAGTTCCATATCCCAATGAAGAACATATAGAGAAAGGCAGTGGGGAGTAGCAACTCTGGATACCAAATCAATATCAGAAACAAGATGTGAACCAGAACTGACGTGACTGGGTTCCTCCATTGACAAATCTCAGCGAACCATCGGCTCATTGAGATGGCTCCAGAAATAAGCGACATGATTCTGAAGAAGTTGGCTTTACTTCTCCGCATGCTCCACATGTGGGAATCCACATCCAACATGTACTCGACCACCTCTTTTCTCAGAGGTGGCTCGGCCCGACCAAGCCTCACAGCTACGATGTTCATGGCTTGGTACCTTAGACTATCTACTTGGTTCACAGTGAATGGATGCAAGTAGTGCATTTTTGGTAGCAAAGGATGACCATAGACGTATATCATATGAGCGACAGACAGGGTGGTGAATCGAAATGCCAGTTGGAGCTCTCCCATTTTCTTGAGCCCGTTGGGTTGCAGAGCAAGAAGTGGATATGAATGTGTATATATGCGATGAGCTTCTAATGTTGACAGTCGGATTCTTACTTTTCCAATCCGCGAGTCCCTCACTGCTGCTCCGCCCTCTGCACCTGCTCCTGCTCCTGCACCTGCACCTCCCAAATGGCAATTATCGAAAACGCCCAGTGTTATGACAGTGCAGGGATCATAAACTTCCCATGTATACTGCTCGTTCCATTTGGGATTGAAAGTTTGGAGAATAGTTCTTGTCCGAACCCATTTCTGGCCGTACTTAGCTACGCAGTAAGCATCGGTGCTTCCTTGACCATTCTTCATTTTCATGGGAAGAAGGCCTTGTGCACTTAATATCCCCACTTCCAAAATCCCCACCGGTTGTTTCCACAACTGCCTTGACGTTGGTCTTTGATCACTTATGTACATCGTTGATTCATCGAGTACGTGGTACCCTCCTTCAAGGCAAACTCTCAAGTGTACCCTGCTTGCAAATTTGAGCTCTCTTCTTCTATCCGCTTCCAGGACGCCAAAGCCATACTTCTCTAGATTGAACCACTGAGAATGAAGTGGCCGGTGATCTAGCCGCTTCTCAAACATGGTGAGTGGTAGGCTTATCTTCCCCAAAATGTCATCTCTTGAAGGGTGCAATCTATCCTCAACAGTGATCAGAAGCTGCTCTTCAAAAGGCTCTGCCACTACGAAAACCAAGTCTTCGTTCCACATAGGGTTAGTGGTTGGAGTAGGGTGTATGGCAGTCTTAAGAACTTGATACCCAACTTGAGCTTTGACAAAAACTTGTGGCAGTCGACTTTTATCATTAGGCGCGACGTCCTGAGCCTCAATCACATTCACCCTTACGTACCACAACTTCGGAGAGACATAAACTTTGGAACGTATGCTTACAGCACCCTCTCCATAAACAGAGGCAGCATCAGAGTGCCAAGCGTCTGAAAAAGCTTCATCTGCCTGTGTTCCCATCCAAACTGCAAGCATTATCTCTCCTCTCACCTTCCCTCCACCTCTTCGTTCTTCCAATCTATACCACTGAGGAGCCAGTGGGCTGTCTGGCGGAACTCTGGTAGGAATCTCATTCAAGTCGAACACCACTCTACCAAGATAGTCATCTCTTCCCACCATTTCCGTATCTTTGACGAAAACTTCTAGCACTGATGACTGAATTCGTTCCTTCGAGAATGAAAACACTTGGTTCCACTCTGGATTCATTTTCTTCTCAAAATGCTTTGTTCTTCCCTTGTAGTTGCCCAGCTTTACTTCCACGTAAGGATCGCAGCTCCCAGTGATGGTACTTGGTGGAAGATCTTTGGCTTTTACTACTCTAACATATAGATAGAAAGTCTGCTCCACCAGATCATATGTGCTAGCAAATCTGTCTCCATTATTCATCCATCCCCTTACTCCGTAGACTCCACCACTTGGCCATCGCTCTCCAAGCTGCGGATTTGTTTCCTTCAAATTGTAGTCATCTTCTGACTGCATGGTGTATGGTTCACCTTCCACTCGCCTTTCCAGTACTGATAAACTGGGTTGCTGCAGAACTTGATGCTTGTATTCACTTACTTGAGCGACCTGCTTTCCGGCTTCCGCCTTCGGCTCTTCTTCTTCGTAAATAGCACCACAGTCAGGAGAATTCGAGAAGTGATTCACCAACTCTTCTGAAGTATGCTTTGCTTTTGGAATGGTAGGTAGTGTTTTGTGATCAGGTAATTGGGGAGTGAGAGGAAGAGAAGGAAGATGAGGGATTTCTGATTGCTGGGGTGGAACACAAGCTTCAGCAGGTTGTGGGGTGGCAGGAAGAGGGCATTTGGTTTCAGAGAGATAAACTTTCAGACCAATGTAACCTTTCCCACTAGACAGAAACAAGTTGCTTTGTAATGGATAATTTTGATAAACTACTCCATTCTTGACAATGTTTGAACAAGGAAGTCTAACCCTACCAAGGAAGTTTCGACCAGGAATAGGTCTCCTCTCGTTGTACACAGAAACCTCTATGAATTGGTGAATGAAATTTTTGGTTTCGTGAATATCAAAGAAAAGTTTTTGGTTCCAAACTGGGTTGAGGTTCTTTGGGATAGTTTTGGTTTTGCTGAGTTGGTTTTGGAAGTCAATTTCTACAAAAGGGCTAGACGATCCTTCCCCGTCTTTGGGCATAAGATTGTGAGCATCCACCACTTCTACTACTAGTTTCATGGTTTGTTATGTCTTTATTGGGAAGAAGTGGCGGTCATCAAGAAATCTATAACTCGCATTGGAAGCAAAGAAGTTCCACTCATCAAGGCAATGCATCGAAAGGAAGGAATAACTATTTTTTGTGGAATAGCTTCAATTGCTATAGATTTTCCAACGAAGAAAAGAATGTTTTGACGTAGAAGCTGCCTGTGAGTGTTTTTGTACAAAACACAAATATATAGCCAAGAAGGAAGCACCAACTTTACTTAAAGCGAATGTTACGCAGTGCACATCTTTCTTTTACTCCAGACGACTTACTTGTATTTGTTTGCCAAGTAAAATGGTGAAGGTAGAAGAAGAAAAGCGGTTCCTGTTGTGATTGGCTCATTCGTATCCAAACTATAGCTTGTTGCAAAATGTTTCCCTTTCATGTTCATGTGAAAACTAGTATAAAAGCTAAAACCGGCTGATCCAATCCGACAGATATGTATATATATATATATATATAGATATAGCCTTTTCCTTTTCCATCACCTTGATCCAAAGCTTGACATCTTTGTCAAGAAAGGAATGATTGGCATCCATCCTTGATTATTCCTTTTCTCTTTGAACATTCGTTTTAATTAACATGCGAGACATATAGATTGTAAGAATTCTGCATTCTATCTTAACAATTACAATGTAGCTTAATTACAAACATGCTTTTCTTCGGTGGCCAGCAATGCCTATGGGAAGAAACTAGAAAAGTGATAGAACAAATACATTTTCTTTTGGTTTCTTCTGATTAACTTATTTATCACATTCTAACTTTTGTGGTATTATTCATTGACGAATTGGATTTAATTATATTTGTGGGATTGAATTAAATTCGATTTACACTGTTTGGAATAAATCTATAAATATTATAATCGAATTCAATTACATTGTTTGAAACACAATACAAATGAATTCAATTATTTTATATAACTTTTTTTATCCTTAACTAAAAATAGTATGTAATCAATGTGTGTGTATTTTTGTAGTAATTTGTATATTTGGAAAAATAATTTTTAATGTTTTGAAAAGAATTAACTCTTTAATTCAGAATTCAATTCATATCATTTAAGACGCTAATTGAATTTATAAAGAAAATGAGATTTAATTACGTGGTTGAATTCAAGTTATCTCTTTTTTAGCATTCCAAACGTATGAATTGAATCCAATTCATTGGTTTCCAAACAGCCTGAGGTGGCTGATCTCCAATTATACAATCAGAAAACGTTCAAACCTTATGATTGTTGATAATATCTACATGTGAGTGTCCCATATTAAAAAGAAAAAAGAAAAAAAACTAGCATATAAGTCAAGTGGGCTACTTCACCTATCGTTAATTAATTTTAAAATAAAATCTGACTTAAATTTACGTGCGATTTAATTTTTCTTCTCGTGTGAGCTCGGCCGTTGCTAATTTCACAATGATTCCCGGCTCATATTGTGGGTAAAGTTGTTATGACCTGCTCTCCCTAGAACCCAGTTGACTGTGCACGAGTCAACAACGTGAAAGTGAACGAGGAGCATTTAAGAATTAACAACAATGCTTGTATCAATAATCCCAGGTAATACCATTCAAATAATAATAATAATAATAATCCCAGGTAATAATTAATAGTCACTGTTTGGGCTTGGATCAGAAAAGTCTGAAGGTCTTCCCAAACAAGGTCCAGCCCATTATTTTATTATTGAGAGTTGAAACACGCAAAGAGGGTCCGACTTGTGTTGAGACCATGAAGCAATTGCAAGCTTATGAGCCGATATTACGTTATAATAATTTGTGGTTGGGCTATGGGCTGTAGTACCCTAAACAACGAATCACATAACAGAATACGACATGTCGTGCGGGTGACATTCGTCACTTTTTTTCTTGAGGCGGGACGGAACCGGACGGGACCCCTATTACTGAATTGAATCTGTCCGTCGCTCGCTTTCTCTCTCCGTCGCGCAGCTACTAGATTCTTCCAAGATTAGGGGAACTGTATTCTAGGGTTTACGCGGGTCTCAGCCTTCCTTCAGACGAGGAGGAGGGGCTTCATACTTCTAAATCTACACGGCCCAAGCTTACTTTCATCACTCTTCTGTTCATAAGACCTCCCAAAATGGTTCGTTCCCGCGGCATCAAGCTTGCGCGTTGGCTATCTCGTCGCGACCTTCTTCAAGATTTTTCTACCTCCGTAGGATTCGATATTCCTTCAATTTTCAATTCTTTCTCGTCAATGATAATTTTCTATTCTTTCCTCTGAGTTTGCTTTTCCCTTTTCAAGTTGCAGGCATACAAGAGCGTATGGAATGAGAGTTCGAGGAGATTCACCACTAGGAATTGCCAAGTTTTTGGCGATTGTTATTCAAAAATCGGTCGGTTTATGTTTTTCTTTATCTCCTTTGCTTTACCCGAGACGGATTGTTGTGGAATTGGATTTCTTCATTGGGATTTTCTAGTTGCATTGATCTTATACTAATCGATGTAGCTCTATTCTTATGCATTTCCACGTTGCAGTTAAAAGTAGAAGCTGGTTGACGCTGGGGGCGCTTAATGGCAATTTGTGTGCAACGAGGTCGATTCATGGAACTGGTATTTTCATATTGCTTCTTCATTTAACGTCCATGCTTGTCGGCTATTTCAATCCAAATTTTTTTTCCCAGTTTTCACTTTAGTTGACAATTATTTTCTTACTGGCAAACACCAATAGAGAGAAACACACACTCGTAGCCGCATCTGTTTTCTTTTTCTAGTTTCCTGTTATTGATTGTCTCTCGCTCTCTTTTTTCTTCTTTTTATTTTTCCAACTTCGGGACAGCAAATTTGTCTAGAGACTATTATGATGTACTGGGTGTTAGCAAGAACGCCAGTCCTTCGGATATCAAGAAAGCTTATTATGGGGTTGGTTTCGTGTTCATCTTTTTCTCGTAACTTTCACTGTTCTGGTTGTTTATTCTGCATCCATATTCACTCCACTCCCTTCTTCCCTGGAACTTGAATTTCCAATATAATCTACTTGGTTTCATGGTTTTGATTGCTATTCCAATTCTTATTCCCCAGCTGGCTAAGAAGCTCCATCCTGATACAAACAAAGATGATCCAGAAACTGAAAAGAAGTTCCAAGAAGTTTCAAAGGCTTATGAGGTAAATTACGAAGACCAGAAATATTGCCCATCTTGTGTTCAGGTTGTGTATATATTAAATGCATTTGGTCTTTTTCTTTTTGTTATTGTAGGTGTTGAAAGATGAAGAGAAGCGTGCACAATATGATGAGGTTTGGTGATAATTTTAGTTTATGATATACAATTTAGTTTTCACTACATAAACAATTAGCAGCAGATGATATTATTAGTACTACAATAGGATACACAAGGCTTTAAAAACTGCCTTTTCTTATATTTATGCACTTAAGCATATATATATAAAGGCATCTCTTTCTCTCTCTTATTCTAGAAAGTTACCATTGATTTGGATGTCTCGTTGCTTTTATGTTTGCGTGTTTAAGGCTGATTTTCTTCTTCTTTTTTTTCTAGCTGTCGTGCTACTTGGGCCTTTTACTTATTTTTTCTTTCTTCTACTTTTTAAGCTCGGCCATGATGCATTCGAACACCAAAGTACAACTGGTTATCAGCCTGGTGGGGCTAATCCATTTGAAGACTTCTTCAGAATGGATGATGTGATAACTTCCTCTTACCTTTTGTTCTTCTTCTTTGTTTTCTTTTTGGGAGGATTCACCTTTGGTTGTGTTTATTCTGATACACTTTCTGTGAATGGAGTTAGATATTCAGCAACATATTCAAACAGAAGCTTGGTGGTCAGGATGTTGAGGTGCTTATTACTTCTCTTTGTTTGAGATGTCGTGTGATATTTGAGTTTAATTCTAGGGTTCATATAACTTTTTCTGCTATGTAGGTTTCCATTGAACTGTCTTTCATGGAAGCTGTTCAAGGATGCACCAAAAATATCACATTCCAAACCAATGTGCCTTGTGAAGCTTGTCGTATGTTGATTTCTTTTGCCTCCATTGAATTAATTCCTTCCATTCTGGCGACAGCATATACCGTGCCAATCCTACTTAGTTTCCTGACTTTTTGCAGGTGGTGAAGGTATCCCTCCTGGAGTAAAACCTGAACTTTGTAGGCGCTGCAAAGGCACGGGAGTGGTGAGTTATATTGTATTCTCTTTATGAAAATTTATTTGATACATGATGGTGCTTTCCCTGGTTATTTATCTCATTACCCTATTTACAGACATTTACACAAAAAGGCTTTTTCAGTCTTCAACAGACTTGTAATCAATGTGGTGGAACTGGGCAATCGGTATGTCACAAACCCTTGATGCTTCATCCATTTATATCCATGTGTGTGGATTGGTTATGCTTGCGATGATGAAGCTGTAATCTCTTACACAATTGTGATTTCTTATTACTGCGTTTGATAACTGTGATGGGAGCTTTCCTCATATTAGGGTTCTTGGATTAGAGTTTTGTGAAAGTTTTTATGGATAGATCGCCTACTTGATAGATGCTTTTGTCAATTTATGCATCCTCCAGTTACTTTAGATTGATAGCTAAACTCAATTTCTGAGTTTCTTAGCATGCTTGATCCTAATCAGATATGTTACAAAGCTTGTTTAATTGAAGTATTCCTTTTAATTTCTTCTGACATGGTTCCTTTAATGATGCTGGACAAATAAAAGCTATGTCAACTAGTTAATAAAACTTCTGAAAATTGAAAAAATCTAGGCTGTTGGATTTTGGTTTAAGTTGCTGGAGTTTAAATTTCAGGTCTGTAATTTAAGAATAGGTTGCTGAATTCATGATAAGATCGCCGGGAATTCTAGTTGGAATTGCTGGAATCTAGTGCAGAAAACAAACAATGGGTTGTTTTAGGAATCACTCCTTAGATTGTGAAACTGTGAATTCCTTTCATTGAATAGGTAAATATAGAAAACTATGGATTCCCAACTAAGATTTCTAAAATAGAATTGAATCCTACACTAATCAAGATCATATTCTTAAATAAGGTTCAGTCTCAAAATAAACTAGGACAATACAGCAAACTTATATTTTAAATCCCATCTAAAATATACAGTAACTTGAATAGTGTCACATCAACTATCACTCTTTATCCCACCAAAGTAAAGCTTGCGGACGACGGGTTTGTTCTCTCTTGTTTTGCTTATAGACTTTTAAACTGTTTTGCCAACTTTCATCCTTTTTAGGAGTAATAATGCAGGAAATGCACATGGATTAAAACTTTCTTGAATGAACCTTTCCCAGCAACTCTACTGCCTCTTGAATTCTTCATTCCCAATAAGAGTTAGGCATATGTTGGAAGATCTGGTAAAGTAGACTAAAGTATTAGTTCAATAGCATGCTGACATCTCCTAAAAGAAGTTATTCACTTTGTAAATCATCGGGTAAGGTTTGAAAAATCAGCCAGTAGCTTTACTCACTTTCAAAGTATGTTTCAATATCTTGTTTTGGTTACTTCTCTCATACTAGTGCAGAACTAATTTGCTTTTTCTGGCTAACAGCTACAAACTCTTTGTTCAAATGTATTAACAGGCCATTCCTTAGTGTTTATGGCTGCTTTTTTACTTTCCTTTTTGCATCTTGACTGTTTCTATCTTCATAGACCTCAAAGTACCTTCTTTCCATCCAACATAAATTGGTACGTGTTAGACTTAACGAAATGCTTCACTTCACATTGGCTAATAAGATATGACATACTATCACAAGAATCACCTTGGATCAAGTAGAATCTTCATATACTCCTGGTTTGGAAGATACCAAGTACTTTCGAGTAAAATCAATTTGTGTGCTTTTAGTCATTGGATAGTTCCCTATACACCCTTCTGTTCTATGTCGTTATTGTTGAACCAAAAACCTACGTTGACTTACTATCTAATAAGAGAAGATTAGCATAAAATAAACTGACAAAACTGACCTTGCTGCCACTGTTCACGTGAACAATGATGTGGACGTATTCAGATAATCTCTGACTTTGGAACCCACCAAATTAAAGTTTGTGGATGAGGCATATGCCCTCTTTTATTTCACTTATAAATTTTAAACTGTTTTGGATTAGCTTTTTATTTGCATGGTTTGGCAGAGCTTTTGCAGGTCTTGCAATGGGCGTAAGGTTGTGAGGGGATCAAAGACAATTAAGTTGGACATAATGCCAGGTTGGTCTTACATAGTGAAACCTCATATATTCCCTCATGTTGTCTGCCATTCCAGCCGCAATAACTTATTGTGATGCTCTTGTGGGCTATGTCCTTTGGTACAATTCAAAAGTTACTTAAATAATTGGTAAACAATTTGTAGCCAAATGTGCTGTAGATGTTCTCCAAATCTCTTACAAGTCTCTAACTATCACCTACTTAGATGCAAACACTGCAGGTTACTGAGATTACTTAATTCCAAAACGTTTCTTTGCGAGAAGTACCCCATCTCTTACTGCATTTGAGATACAAGGGACCCTTTGAGATGTAGAACTTTGTCAAGTTAATTCCTTCTTATAAAGCTTTATATTTCTATTGTCCATGTTTCTAAGTCTCAATTAAGTTTAAAACTCTAGCCTCTCACATGAAATCGTTATATTCTTGAACTAAGATTTAAATTCATAGCACAAAAATAATTTCATTGAATAATAGCGCATTGGAAATTGTCATTTCTTTGTGGTGGAAAAGATACTTTTTTGTTGTTTTATTATTGAAATGTGATGAATCGGGAAAGCTTGAAAGTTAACCATTTTTTTTTCCTCCTGTTAGAATCAAATTCTTTATCATAATTCTTGTTTCATAATCCTGTTTGTACTAACTTTCAAATATCTTTGTTCCTAGTTCTGTTTTTGTTATGGCTCATACTTTTCACCTTCTTGTTATTTACAGGAGTGGACAACAACGAAACTTTGAAAGTGCCTAGAAGTGGTGGAGCAGACCCAGATAGAAGTCAACCTGGGGATCTCTTTGTCACCATCAAGGTGACTAAACTTTTTTCTTGCATATGTTTCATTTTGTTATGTCAAAGATGCAACTATTCCGGCTAAAGAAGATATGAAATCATCTTTATGAAAAATTAAAATTAAAGCTGTTTTCTTCGCAGCTTAGGTGGCGGGATATGGCTTCTTAGGGCATATTATTTATTACTTCTTTTCTTTGGTATGTGGTAACTGCTTTGATGTGCATCCTTGCAATGGAGAAGTAGGGGCTGGTTCCATTTTTGTAGTTGTGGTAAGGGGTTGACTAGTCTTGAGAGAAATATAAAGGCATCTGCGGGCAAATCGACTGTCCTTTTAGGCGTTAGGATAAGGAAAATATATGCACTGCTAGAGTAAAAACGTCAGTGGCTTTATCTGTTATCTGTTTGCATAAGAGACTGTCCCCCATGTTTCTCCTTTCCTTTTAACTTTTATGCTACTGTAGTCTGGCCAAATGCTTATATGTCCAATGTTTATGTTTATGAGGATCACTAGAAGCAATTTTCTTTTACTATAGGTGAGAGAGGACCCTGTGTTCCGCCGAGAAGGCTCTAATGTTCACGTAGATGCTGTTCTTAGTATCACCCAGGTAAGATCTGTTGCAAACTCATGGCTAAGAAAAATTTTCAAACCCAATGGAATATAATCCTACTTGATGTGTTTGGTAGGGATCAGCAAAGGTCTTTTAACTTTTTAGAATAATCCACGACCCATTTGGCCTTATTTTTTTCCTTATATGTTGCGCCTTCCTGTAAATCATGCCACATCTTTAGTTTTCCGTATGGTGTGATTATTTAACATTCAAAGTTGCTTCATATGGCTCTTCCACAGGCGATTTTGGGTGGAACAATTCAGGTCCCAACCCTTACAGGAGATGTTGTACTCAAGGTTTGTTGAGTTCTTGTTTGGAAGTTAAATTGTTCAACTGGTTAGCAATTCATAACTGTTTATCTATTTCAGGTCCACCCTGGGACCCAGCCGGGACAGAAGGTGGTTTTAAAGAAAAAGGGTGAGAACACGATTACTTGGTATTCTTACTAAATCTTTAAGCCTTGCCGCCTTATGAGTTGGTTTTCTTGTTCTCTTGTAGGTATAAAAACAAGGAGCTCGTATACATTTGGCGATCAATTTGTGCACTTCAATGTCAGCATCCCAACGTAAGGCTTTCTGATCCAAGTTTCATTGTCTTACTATTTACGATACCCATTCGTAGTCAATCTTGCATAGAGATTATTCGGCTGTCTTCGTGTTCATAGTGGAGTGGAGGGCAACATTACTTTTCCTAACATTTTCTGATGACTAAAATGCAGAAATTTGACTCCAAGGCAACGAGAATTGATTGAAGAATTTGCCAAAGAGGGACAAGGCGAGTATGACAAACGCGCTGCCGAAGCATCTGGTTGAAAAGAATGTGGTCATAGTTAAAGCAAGGGGCTATTTCTGAAATGATTGGGGAAAAGGCCGGCAAACATGGCCTGTTTCTGAAATTTTGTATGAGAAATATCTGTAGTTTCGAGATGTGTATTTCAAGCACAATGTTGGTTATATGTGTGGCGTATCGTTTGCTTAAAAGTTCTTTTTAAGTAACCATTTATTTTTGCTTTAGTTCCTTGTATATGATACGACTCTAGATGTAAAGAGAACATAAAAAGGTTTAATCCTGGATAACTTGGGGGCGAGCTTTTTCGGAGGTGGGCTTCGGAGTTAGATTAGGCTAAGTGTGTATTTTAAGTTTGGAGCTAGGCTTGGACGTAAAATGGTGCTTGGGTTTGGATGTGCACAGGTATGGCGTTGTAGGTTAGCAATTTGGTTTAGATCTAGGCTGCTAAATAGGTTCGGAGTTGGGTTTGGACTTGCCTGAAGTTAAGGTTTGGATTTGGTTTGATGAGACGTAGGTTGGGAGCTAAATTTGGAGCTAAGCTTGGGATAAGCTCTGTAAATTGTCACGTTTGGAGCTAGGTTTGGGATTAGGTTCGGAAAGACGGGGATACATTTTGATTTAGGTTTGGCTTGTACTTTTCAAGTTCTTAGCTGGGCTTTGAGTTTTAGATGGACCCGAGACACACGACTGTACATAATCTTAACACTCTAAGCTGGAAATATTTTGGCGAGCTAGATTCAAGCGCTAATAGCCTCAACAGAATTAGTTGCAACGCCGCATCTAACCCAATTTTGACGTCAAGCATCATCAAGTGAAATCGTTCAGGATCAATCGAATTCGTCTCTAACATCTTATTTCCACCTAATATCGTTTTGCTTATTGATAATTCGCACAATTAGTCAAATTACTTGACTACCTATAGAACTCGGTGGCCGCTAACTTTAAATAAGATTTTACGAAGTTACTACTTTCACAGGCTGGACAAAATTATACATTTGCTCAATGAAAATATTAAAAAATCTCTCCTACAGCTTTCAAGCTGCGGCTTTAGCCTTGGCTTTCTGCTTCTTGGCATCCAACGACGCTAAGCCTTTGCCTAATCCGACAGGAGCTTGACGTTGCCCTGACGGTTCATCCTCTTTAGTATCCACTGCAACATTTGATGGTTGTCCATTGGTCTCTTTCGTCACACCTGTTTCATCGTTCTCAACCGCATCTGGGGTGATGCCTGAATTAATGATGTTAAGAAGCTGAGTAAGTGGCTGGACGGGAACAGCATGTGGCCGAGTCAAGAGGCCTCTAGCTGCTGCTTTCTTCCTAACTTCTGCTGCTGCTCGAGCAGCTCGTTCATCTACACCCCTGCCTCCTCGTGGAAGTGTCTCACCTATTATTGCCGCATTAATAGATTTGTTTGCTGAAGCACTAGAACTCCCAGAACCTCCAGCCCCGGCAGCAGCCTGGAATGCTTGAATCAAATCAGGGTGGGCCTATAACAAAACAATTTCAAGGTGAGGGATGGTATCAATAGAACTTCAAGTAGCTTCATGTGTCCACAGCCAAGACGTAAGGATATTTTGCTCCATGCAAACAATCATTTATGTTCTAACTACCATGTAATAATGATCATCAAATCATTGACGTTTAGTCAATCAAATTGGTAAAACCACCTTCAGGATATCAATTGCCTTTTGAGCAGAAGCAGCATCCAACACCTGGCCTTTCTGCTTCTGTGCATTCATCTGCAATGTAAAATTAGTCAAAACCTATTGAATACAATATACAAAAATGCTTCTCAAAGTACTGCATCTACCTGCAGTTCACGCATTTTAAATCTCTTTATCCAGTTCTGAGAGTCTCGGGTCCTGGAGTCATCCTCACCTAGTTGTTTCACGAGAATATCATATGTTTTCTTCTCATGCTGCGCAGAGTGCAAAGAACAAACAGTTACCACCATAAGATACTTATCGCAGAACACTTAAAAATCCCTTGGAAGATACATGCCTGATGAGAAAGCTTGAATGCACCCATACAGTTGAATGCAATAGCAAGGGCGTGATAGCACACAGCAGTTTGAATATGCTCCTCCCCTAATAGTCGCTCATTCTTTTTCAATGCCTCCTGTAGATAGCGAAGAGCAGTATCCATTTTTCCAATATCTTGGTACATCATGGCCACATTTATAAATGTAGCAGCTACATCAGGGTGATTTGGACCTGATGACAAACTCAGTAAAAGTAGTGCACGTGACATGTGTTTTAATGCAAGTTCGGTTTGGTTCAGTCCGTGGTAGAAGAGAGCCATATTACCATAGCTGCGCTACAAATCAAGCACTTGCATTAACACAATATCCGTAATGAAGATACAAAAGAGAAAGGGAAAAGGAGGAAATAGAAAGTGACATGCAACATCTAACAGGGATGACTCAATGACAGGGGATAAAGTTAATATCGAAGAGTGTGTAAAGAACCCACCTGTGAGCCGTATCTGGATGATCTAATCCAAGGCATCTTTCATTTATAATTAATTCCTTATGCTGTTGTATGATAGCCCCAGCCATATCTCCAGCATGATAAAGAACCATGGCAAGATACCTAATGATTTGAAATCAATTTCACATATAAGAAATACAAGAATCTTAAATAAGAATGTGTTGATAAAGTTGTTGAACTTGATGTTGAATGCAATAAAACAAGGAAAACAACATACTAATAGACCCTCAATTCACAACATGGAGTAAGAACACATGCTAAAAGCTATAGCAATTGAGTTAAGAAGAGTACCGACAGCAGTTAGCAACCTCTCTATGCATGGGACCAGTGACCTGAAACACGTTACAACATCAGATGCCAAACTCAAGATTTTTCCACAACCCATATAAAAACCATGCAATACCTGTTGAAGAATTGAAAACGCCTCCGAGAATGATGTGTAGGCTTCACTAAGCATACCCTAAATAAGATCCATGCAAGCAGTGTAATCAATTTCATAGGATTCTACAATCCTAAACCATTTTCCCAGATATTTAGAAACTATAGATATGGATTCCATGCCTAGTTCCGAAAGAGAAATTCTCAAAAATTGTTCCAGCACATGAAATTAAGAAAAAAAGATCAAGCTCATATCCAGCAGCAACAAACTTCAAATTTCCATAAATACTGGAAATATTGAAGCCTTCCTAAAGCTGAATTTGTGCCAAATTGAAAAGTAAAATCAAGTGGAAGTTTTGGTTTAACATAAATAAAAATTCAGTGCATACCTCAGCCAACTGAACTTTTCCTGTTTCCACAAGATCCTTAGCTTGTGTACACACTGGAATTGAGTGCTTCACCACAGGTTGGAGATCAGAAATATCTGAGGTCTGGAATGGTGTAGGGGAATTAAGATCATATTTGCGAGCTGCAATTGTAATGCCCACCTGTTAAGGGAGTCATATCAAGGTGAATTTTTTAGCATTCAGGAATTCTGGCTCAACCCCATGAAGCTAATTACATTAAACTCTTGGACTCCAATAGGAAGTTGAAAGTACCTTTTGGCAAAGATTACGTATAACTGAAACTTTCTTTACCCATGACCTGGCATCATCTGGCAACTCAAACTACAACCAAATTGGAAAACCTTTACGGTCAATTTCAGCCTAATGAAAATTTGCCTCCAAACACATGCATTTATTGATTCACAAGCATTATATGTTAGAACTCCAGTCTTAGAATACTAGAGTTTTACTGTATTATTGCAATATAACCGTAATGTATATATCACTACAGTATAGAAATAGGGTGGTTCTCCCTAACCAGAGCAGAATTGCTCCTCAGAAGGTATGAATATCCTTCTGTCACAAACCTTTTCTTACTTTTCTCCCTCCTTCCTCCCTTTTCTCTCCCCCTCTATAAACCCCCCTCTTCAGGTACATTCTGTTATGCCTAACTAATTTGCTACATCAGCTGATAACTAACTCCCCCCTGGCCCACTTTTCTTCCTTCTGGAATAAATCACTCTCTCTCCCCCGTAGATCCTATCATTGCCCCCTCCTGGAAGAGCAGCCTTGTCCTCAAGGCTGAAGTGAGGAAAATGACTCCAGTTCACATATTCATCCTCCCCTGTAGCTTGTGCCACTGTCTAGCCCTTCCCTTTGACCAACCATTGCTGTGTTGAGTCTCCAAATGTAGTTACTGTTCTGCTGGCCAGCACATTTTCAGGTTTTGGAAAATTATTCAACACCTGGTTCAGCTCCCCTTCCCCTTTTCTGGTAAGTTGAATCTGTTGCTCCTCCCTTATAGCTATTCCTTCAGCCGATAGGAAATTCCCACCCAAAATAGCAAGGAGACCCTGCCAACACACTGAATCTTCGTGGTACCCATTGCCTCTCCTCGGTGTAATCTGAAGTCCTGCATTGCCACAAAGTTGTACCTTTTGTCCCTCATGTTGGAATTGCATGGACATCTCCTTCCAATCCACCATGACCTTTCCTAATGTTTGTAACCAAGCAACCCCTAAGATCATATCCATTCCTTCTAAATCTAGGACATAAGCGTCAATAGCCCAATCCTTTTTTCCCATCCGAATAGGGATGTCCAAACACTTCCCTCGAGTAGTCACCCTATGGCCATCTCCCAATCTGATTCCTAATGCTTTGCTTGACCCTACTGTCAACCCCAAACCACTGATCAGCATAGAAGAAATTAAGTTATGGCTGGCCCCGCTATCCACTAGAATCGCAATCGGAACTCCTTGTAGTTTCCCTGTCATCCACATGGTTTTAGTCTCCGTTGTCAATGCCCCATTCACTCCAATTACCTCAATGGTTCGGCATTCCAGAGCTATATCACCCTCCTCCTCAGTTTCGGCTTCCAATGCGACAACTCCTCAAACGGGTTATCAAATCGTCTTCCTCCATAACGATCTACTAGGGCTTTCTTAAATTTTTACCAGTCCAGCTCTTCCGCCGTCTCCTTCAGAAGGTTGAACCAATGTATGGTTGATCCTTCCATACTTAAAAGTGCTAGTTTAACCTTCACCAGTTCTAAGGTATTGTGAACCTCAAAGTAAACTTCTGCCCTACTAATCCATCCCACCGGATCAGTCCCGTCGAACATTGGTAATTCTACTTTACGCACTGACATCCGGTATTCCTCCATCGTGTCGTAGGAATGCTCCATCGGAGTTGATTGCCGAGGAAGATGTGTATTTCTTTCACCCGCCAACGTTGGCCCCCTTCCCGCGGTATCACTCTCCTGTTCCTCTTCTGGTCTCTTGCCCATCATCTTGCTCATTTCCAGCAGCAATGCTCGCTGCATCTCCCCCATAGCTATCCACATGGATGATTGAATTTCCTCCACTCCAACCTCCAGATTTGCCATGCGGGATTCCAACACTTCTACTCTATCGGACATCTTAGGTGGCATCAAGGTATGTTACTTTGAATATTTTAGTGGTTGTGAAAGTCCTTCAAAAGCTGATCCTCCCCTCTCGTAAATCCAGCAGGTCGGACCAATGTTAGAACTCTAGTCTTAGAATGCTGGAGTTTTACTGTATTATTGCAATATAACCGTAATGTATATATCACTACAGTATAGAAAATAGGATGTTTCTCCCTAACCAGAGCAGAATTGCTCCTCAAAAGGTATGAATGTCCTTCTGTCACAAACTTCTCAAACTTTTCTCCCCATCTTCCTCCCTTCTCTCTCCCCTTTATAAACCCCTCTCTCCAGGTACATTATGTTATGCCTAACTAATTTGCCACATCAGCTGATAACTAACTTCCCCTGGCCCACTGTTCTTCCTTCTGGAATAAATCACTCTCTCTCCCCCCTAGATCCTAACAATCTGCCAATTCGGATGAGGAGAACAGAAGTGATTTTGGTATGAAGTGGCTAGCTACCATGGGAGTGATTCGTGATGATTGGAAGAATGACTATGTCCTTCAAACTAGGTGGCAGACAAGTGATTTTGCAAGGTGACTCAAGTCCTAGCAAGGCCCTAATGTCCTTAAAATCCATGGTTAAAGGCTATTCAACAAAAGGGAAAGGGAATCCTTATTGAGTTCTTAACCTTATAAGTGTAGGGAACACATAAAAACAAAGGGTATCTGACAGTAAAGGAGTTGTTTGTTGAGTGTAGAGATGTCTTTGAAACTTCCACAGAACTCCCACATGATTGTAAACATAATCACTCAATAGTACTCAAGGAAGAAACAAAGTCCATAAATGTGTGCCCCTACTGCTATCCGCACAGTCAAAAAAATGAAATCGAGAAATCAGTAGCCAAAATGTTGGAGGCAAGAACCATACATCCTAGCACCGACCCTTTTTCTAGTTTGGTGTTGCTGGAGAAGAAGGATGGAAGTTGGAAGTCTATAAGGGGTAATGATAGACCTCTAGTGCAATTTGTATAGGAGGCAAAAGAAAAAAAAATGGCCTAAGCAACCCAGTATTCAACCCAACAAAATGATCAATAGCAAATTGATTTTTGTTGGCTATGTTGTCTTTGCATTCCAATACCCTGTTGTCATCACTTGAAGAGGTGGCAACAGTTAGCTATCCTATTTTCATCATTATATGTATCTGTGACTAGGCTTGGCATTGGATTGGGCCAAGTCGGGCCCCTAGCCAAAGCCCCGCGCAAAAATTTATGTTCGAACCTAGGCTCGAGCCCAAATCCTCTAGTGCTTGGGTAGCCCAAAGGCCCGCAAAGCCCAGTTAGTTTCTTTGTTTTTTTAATTTAAAATTTGAAATAACATCATTTTACTTAAAAACAACATCATGTTATGTGACATATTCAGGCTTCACGAAGGACAAGCTCAGGCAACATGACACAATTTGGGTTCGACAATTGTCATCCCTAATCTATGTCAAAGGGGACGAGGACACTGATTGTTACTTCGTGAAATGGCTTTGTCGATTGTTACTTTGTCAAACAACTCTACTAAATCCTTAAGGAGAGAATAGCATCTCGACTAAGTATTAGTTTTGTATTATCCATTTCCATCAATATACATTTTCTCTTTTCCTCCCATTGTTCTCCATACTTTTTTTTTTTTAATTTCCTTCACTTTTCTCATTGGTGTTTATCACATTGTTGTATATAGTTTTAAGTTTACAGGGAAGAATTGAATTATTGATTTTAGCTTATAATGATAATTTCTCCTTCATCTACCTTGGTAAATTGATGAAATTTTTTGTTTCCTTTTCTTGTATGGAACATTGTTGTCATTAGCTATTTCTCAAGATTTTATAATTAGGATTACTCAAATTTTGGACAATATAAAAAGAATCAACAACAATCTTATTCCATCGTTCCATCCCATGAGACCTCCAACCTTTGGAAAACTTTTGAATTGTTAAAGCATTTTCCTACTACGTCATAGCTTTTGGGTCTAGTTTGAGTTATTTGACATGTGTCAAGAAAAATCTTGAACCAAAGGATGCAATAGCAAGCATCTTGGGATGCCTTTAATTTCTTTCTCAAATAGTTTTCCTCATCTTTACGTTCTATCTTAATCGATCTATATACTGGGAGTTCAAAGATTTTTGTGGGCACATTCACAGGAGGATGCAGTTGTTTTCCTTCAAACGAATTGTTGATGTGGATGTCAGTTGCACAAGGTCACGTTAACAAACTTTACAAACATATATGGAAGATAACAGGAGCATGCAGCAATAACTACCAAATAGGATCCCTCATAATAACCCCATTGAGACTTAAGAAGGACTAGCTTAGCAATTTTTTCTATTACTAGCTAGGACTAGAGTAAGGTTGGATATGCAATACTTCAACTAGAAAAGGTTAACTTTCTCCTTCAATAGCATTTTTGAATACGCGATCACATAGCATTAAAAAATCACCCAATTTCAGCATCTTAAAAGTAGATAAGCGACAATAAATACAATGGCTATAATTGTTACCTGTATAACTGATAGTTCTGTGAGGCTGCTTCATTGGAAGATCTATGGGAAGAAAATCCATCATCAAATGTTGAGAAAGAAGAAGCACCATTGCTTCCAAATCCTGAGAGGGGCATGGATTGAAGAGTTGAAATAGCTGTTGCTGCAATAGGGCTAATTCTACGAGATGTTCGATAAGCCACACCTAGTAATGCGCCTCCATGCAAGCCAATGATCTGGAAAATTATAATATTGAGTTAAAAAAAAACTTTTCATGAAGCCCAAAAAACAAGAAAGATTATCAACTTTGCCTAAAACAAAATAGAAGCACAAAGATAGAAATCCATTTAACTGATAAAGAAAAAGGGTTTTAGTTTTTCCTCACTAGCTGACCAATGGGATTTTAGAATTTTCCCAAAGGCCCTAGAACCCTCACAGTACTAAAGGACAACCAGCTATAAGCTGTAAAATTCACCTCTGGACACAATTAAACAAGGAGAAGAAAAGAAAATAAATGCTGATATATCAACATAACAATTAAATTACACTTCAAAGAACAAGTGGATATTATGACATAAAATGTAGATTTTTCACACAGAAACTGTCGAACATGAAAGCAAGTGTTAGATCAAAACAACTAAAAAAGGAAAACCAGAAAGTGATAAATACCGGTTCAGTACGACCTCCTATAGACCTCATTAAAATGTTTGAAGTCCCATCATCCAGTAAGATACGAACTTGAACAGTGGCTGCAGAAGCAGCAGAAGCAGCAGCTGCAGCAGCCTGCACTGCAGCTGCAGCAGCTTCCTTTGCCTTTTTTGACGAGCCCCCCTTGGGAATTACTGGAATCCTAGGAAGTAATGCGGATTCCAATATGGCAAACCTATCACGGCAAGTATCCCAAGCCAGAGCCCTAGCACCGCCTGAATCTACAATAGACCAATCGCTAACCTTATATATAGAGAAATAAGGAATATCAGGCCACACAATTGCGAGATATCTGCAATCAAGTCAATGAATTATAAGTTAGACTAGGATGACTAAGATGAAAAATCACTGTGGAGTAGACAACATTCTGAAAGAGAATATAAACAAGAAAATGCCTCTCATTTGAATAGGAGAAATAATAACCAGTTAATGAAAACCTATATCCATGTTGACAAAGCATTAAAGAAGAACAGAAAGTAACTCACTTTCCGGAGCTGCTTATGGAAAGAATTGAATATGCATCATGTGGCACAGGGGTACTAATATGCCTCTTAACCTGCTTGATATGTAATGGTTCAGCCAAGTCTCCCTTGTATTTTCCTGCTTCAGATAAGGAGCCATTACTTCCAAGAGATGGATTCGAGGTATTGGTCAATTGGAAATTTAGTAACTTCAGTTCTCTTTCAACTATGTAGACAGCAGAGTGCTCCCTATTTCCAGAAGGTGCTGGTAGAGGGGCTACAGGTGGAAGAGACCTAGCATCAAACTCGCTAACAATGATCCCAATATTTGTCCCAGTTGCAACAAGGTGAGGTTGTAAAGGATGTGCAACCATACAATAAACCTACATCAGCCAATCATTCAGTTTCTGATACAACATAGATCACAAATATGTAACTTGTGAACATAATTTGACAGCTTCGGATATTATTCATTTCCATCAAATAACTTAGCAACAGTTTGTTATAACAATAGAAAGAAATATGTAGACTAAATTACGATTATCAGTTGAAGACAATATCTGAAATTATGATAACTTACTCTAAGTTTCTTGTTTGGTGCAAGAACTTGTGGAGGTATAAGCGAAGAAAGTTCACATAATGGCCGCGTAAGAGCTGAATAAGTTGGGTGCTCAATCGCCCTGCAAAAAGTTGCACCTTAATGTCAATTTCCTTTATGCAGATTAGGATATGGCATACATAAGATAAATGCACCATTGGTGCTATGGCACACATGCCAGAATTTGATAACCAGCTATGGTTATGCATACCATATATGTGAATCCTTCACACACGCTAAAATATCCAGGTTTGGAGCTCGAGGGTGGCACCATGATGCCACACTGTGGCAAGCAAGTTTGGAAACAGGCTTGATTCGCCGCAACTCCTGCACAAATGTAGATAAATATTAATCCAAGTGAGAAACAGAAAAATGACAGACAGACACATAAGTGCAAGAAAGGAAAGAAAGAACCTCAGAGCTATCAGCTTGAACTCTAAAAGTGAGTGTGCTTTTCACATTGTCAGAGGAGTTATTATTTTAGTTATATGTCCCGTATTTGAAAGTGACAAGTAGAATATATCACATCACCATTATGAGTTAAAGAACTTTTGCAAGGCTTAGCAGAATACCTTGAAAGAGATCGTATCCCATATAGCTAGTGTCTTATCTGCACCAATGGTAATGAGTTGCGGAGCACCTCCAATCACTCTTGAAAGTTCAACAGCCACAACCCCACCATCATGTGCCTGTTGTATGACAGGTGAAAATCATTTTAAACATCTTTACCAGTCCAAAAAATAAAAATTGCATTACTTGTCAGTAATTAAGAGCATTAGATATGATATAAAGAATGGAGTGTTTTAAACCGTGAAGAATGAAAGGAGGAAAGAGAAAACACTGTACCTTCAAGCTTAGCTTGGGTACAAGCTCTCGAGAGTCTTGACCATGATCTGCACTCCAAAGTACAAGCAAACCATCACTACCACCCGAAACAAGAAGTGCCTGCAATCAGATTCATGACAAACATAAACAAATATGAGCCAAATAATGGCATGAAAAAGTCCATGTTCATTTATCAAAATAGTCAAGTGTTCTTCTAAATTACAAGGAAAAGTTGGTGCAAGTGATGCAAGTACAAATGGTTTACATGTGCCTGTATCTTTGTACTAACAGGATCGCCAACAAATTAATAACTTACATGAAGAGTATGCTTACAACCAATCAGTTATATAACAAAAAATCTCAAAATTGCTACAAATTGGGGTTGGAAAGAAGATAGGAAGGTAGCACAACCATTAATAATACTAAACTGGTAGGCAGATCATAATGAACCCTAACCCTAAGTGCAACACGTAAAGAATAACATATTTGCAGCTCAAGGAATTAGTTCTAGCATTGTGATAGCGATAATCTCAACAAGCAGTCTCCCATGTTTCCTCTCCTATGACAAGAACTTTCAGCTAAAAGCTTGATGGTTAGATTGCACGGTCAACTACATATACAGAGGGGAAGAAAGGTTACTACAAATAAGTAGTTCTTTTATTAGACAAAAAGCTCAAGAATCAATTGATTGCAATCTATCTCATTCCTTGATACCAGAGCACCTAATCACAAAACTGTCAAGCCATTCAGATTTGCACTTATTTTTATCATCGAAGCACACTTTTCAAGCCTTTAAAGCATCCATATCAGTGTTTTTGCACATTATAAAGCTTCTTGAACTAAACATAATTAACCAAAAATGGTGCTGGAGAGATCAAAACACTTCTCTTCTAATTGAAAATAAAATTGACTACAGGCAAACTTGTTCCACTAGCTTCTACAAGAGGAATATAGATTCAAAACAACTACAAGCAAAGATGAAATGAATTAACAAGAAAAGAAGGAGGAGGAGAAGAAGAAGAATCCATGAAAAAACTACCTCACCAGAAGAAAAAGAACTACAATATAACATAAGAGCAGTTAGAACCAAAAAACTACCTCACCAGACGAAGCCATGAAGGTCATCAAACAAGAAATGGGTCCTTTATGACCTCCAGTGTATCTACGTGCAAGCTGCATGGAATATATATCTGTATAAGCACCGTCACACAAAAAAAAACAAAATCATAAACGTTTGCAAACCTTCCACGTTATCATGGAAAGAACTCTAATGACTCCATCTGATCCACCAAATGCAACAAGTGGACCATCACCAGCAGTGGATCTACATAGAAACTCCATACTGCAAATAACAATAAAAGAAGTAACAAAATATAGTTAAGGAATTCATAGCCAGCGAGTCAGATATAAGAAATGAACAGTCAAGTTAATTGTATAAGTCTGATGAAATCAAATGAAAATAATCCACTTTTCAAGAGTCAATTATTTACAACAGCGAACTAATAAAGAAATAACATATCGAGAAAAGAGAAAGGGACTTAGTTTTTGTGAGCAGAAATTACCATAGCAATGATTTATTGTCAAGCTCGTGTTTGGGTACATCACGTCCTCGCATTGTGACCAAGTCCAGAAAGATGGCTTTGTTTTCACAACAAATTACAAGAAAGTGTCTCCCTCTGGTCGAGGGAGCAGGAGAAGCAAATGCTGAAGTTACATTGCTCACAGCAGAGGGGGCCTCAGCAGCTGCAGAGCGCTTACACCAAAGTTGCCAAAACCGTACATCATCATCATAAAAGTTCACCTGCTTGACGCTGACATATAAAAGAACCATCTTGATTTAGCAGAGGCATCGGTAAACAAAATCACACGGGAAAACAAAAAGAAAACAAACATTTAAAAATTCAGAGAATAAAATCAGTACTATGTACCTGCCTCCCCGCATCGCCTCAGTAGGTTTCCCTTTTGGTTCTGCCAAGAGTGATTCGTTAGCTTCATTTTTGAGTTGGCTTATCAGTATCAATGACATCGGTATGCAAAATATTAATTGCATGGCTTTTCATGGGACTCGAAAGGAAAAAAGGAAAAGACAAGAGAGGGTAAATCAATTATAAACATTGAAATTCAAGAGTAGCGTAAATGCCTGATTCGCCCTCGGCAAGTTTTTCCAATTTGGCGCCTACCAAACGTCGCTCATCTACGCCACCGGCTTTTAGCTCGTATATGACCTGACATATGAGAAGAAATGTAAAAGTGAAGAGAGGAGAAGATAAACGATATCTAAAAGTTGATTTTATATATGTACACATACCTGGCGGTGTTCCCAATTCCAGACGGAGACGCGATCTGAAGCATCGGCTGTTACAAGCCATGGATGCGTGGGATGCAATTGAATCTTAACGATCTTATCGTTGGTTGGCCTGAATGCTCTCAATCGCAGCATAATCTCTTCCTGCTACTACTATTAGTTTAGATGTAGTTGAATTGTGGCGGCGTGCCTAAGTCAGTACGTAGAGGGAGAGAGTACAGATGATCTCATGGAAGATTTATTTTGCCCATTCAAAATCACCTAATCTCATCTCAGTTCGCTAGTTGATTTCTGATGCCCTTAATTGCAA
This sequence comes from Erythroxylum guanchezii, assembly GCA_025629825.1. Taxonomy (NCBI): domain Eukaryota; kingdom Viridiplantae; phylum Streptophyta; class Magnoliopsida; order Malpighiales; family Erythroxylaceae; genus Erythroxylum; species Erythroxylum guanchezii. Next base: position 28,005,877 of record JAOTAX010000009.1, on the reverse strand, counting down.
ATTGCAATTTGAACTGAGAAATTGGGCTAAAATATTGTCAAACCTATAGATTGAAAATTGAGCAAATTTTGAGAAAATAAAAATCTGTAGGAACTCCCAGCACCGTTCGCGTGGGACCGCAGGAGGAGGCGTCACGGCGACAGGAGATAGCAACAACCGACGTTACAGTTAAGGAAATAAAAAGAGGTGGGCGTTTGATAGGGAACTTTAGCCAAACACCTGATGTGTTCGTGAAAAGGTGAATATGAAAAGAAGACTGGAAAGATTTTCCTAAGATCAGCGACTGGATCGAAATGACAAGTCTACAGGAATCATGTATCTATCGAGATCATATGAGGAAAGTTAGAAAAGAAGCCACTGTCGACAACGTATGGATGGATTTGTCGCAAACAGAAGCTAAGAAGATGTAATCGTTGAGAAGCAATTGTTCTTGCAGTGCTTCGCCAGAGGAGTAACGAAACAGTGGGTGTAGACTGGCGAGATCAATTCCAGTTCCAACTTCTAACCGAAATAATTTTATGGGTATCGAAAATTTCCATTCTAGAACTAGCGATTAGGGAGTAAAATAATTTTATGGTATTTTTAATATTAAAATATTATTTTATATGAAAATTTAGGAATCCTGAATTATAATTTTAATCTAAAAATACAAAACTAACTTTATATTTGCCTCCTTGGTACGAAGATTCAACGAATTAGTTAAGCTTAAGCAAATGGCTTTACTTTCCTATTAGAAATATATCCTCTTGACAAATGATTAGCTAATTCTCGTGGTTAATTTGCTGGGATCTTGGGAGCACTTTTGCTGCATCAAATCCTAGTCAATAATTCTTATGAAAATAATATATATTGTTATAATAAATAAAGGAATCAAATAAATAAATGAGGAACTAAATAAAAAAGAAAATGAGTAAAGTGAAGTAAATTTAAAATTATGGACTAAAAATTAAAAAAATGAAATCACTTCATATCTAAAATTGTGTAATCTTTTGTTTACTTTTTATTGGTCATTATAATGAATAAAGTGTTTAATCATGATAATTTATAAGTCAAACACAATGCATATGATTTGATACGATTAAGAGAAGATATAGACAGGTTTAGTTAAAAATTTTGATTTAAAAATAAAAGTTTAAAAATTTTTAAATACTTTTGAATTGAATTTTTGTCAAAAATAAAACTAACATTTTCAAGTAATTTGGAAGGCAAAAATTAAGTTTGAAACATACTGAGCAAACCACAAAATCTCACAAAATCCAATCAAATTTTCAGACTAAAATCATACTTTTGTAACAAAACACATATATCTTAGTCATGAGATTATGAAGATTAAGGAAATTCGAAAAAAATCTTCATCTTCTATGTTTTTGCTATTAGTTATTATATTAACAATTTCTTCGCAAAAGATGTAATTATTTCATTTATCGATTCTATCATGTCTAAATCTAATCCAGATATTCTAGATATAAATTTTTCTAGAAAGTAAGAAGTCGTAATAAAATTATATGCATAACAATTTTACAATTCTAAATTAAAGGGTCTATTATACTTTCATACCTATATCTTTAGTGTTTAGATTGTAGCTTTATCGAGTTTTTGTTGAGTCTTTTACCAAGCATTTTAGCACTAACATTAGAGTAAGGTAACTATTTCTTTTGGCAAAGTTCAGCATAGCCTTAATTCGTTTTCTACCTTAAGGCGTATAGTAAAGTTTATAGGAGAAGAGTATAGTTTTTAATTTGAAAATTGTAAACTATATTTGCAGAAAGAAGAGAGTTTGTTTAATAGTTGCAGATGACACAAAGACGAAATACATATAGATTGTATGCCCCCATGACTACCCTAAGGAGCTTATTTATAAAGGTGGACTTGAAGCCCAGAATCCAAAAGTAACAAAAATTACATGTTTACCAGTTTTTTCTAAAAAGCAAAATTTGTAGATTCTCTATCCACTCAAGAGATTCCCTCTTATCTTCGTATTTGGGATTCTCTTTCATCTTAGTGGCTGAAGAGATTTCCATCTTATCTTTTTTCTTTTTAAGAGTCAAACATTGTATGTAGAAACATAAAATGGTTCAACTTTATCTTTTTCTTTAGTTGTCTTATATCCACTTGTATAAGAAAGACAGGTATTTTCTGCATGCTTTCAGAGATGACTGAATCTTTTTCACAAAGTTTTGAGCAACTAATGATGTCCTTTTAACTGGGGCTATCATTAGCTAGGAAAAATTGCTTTTTTGGCATAAGTTTGAAATCCCTTCTTAAATGTTGCCTCCATTCTAGAAATGACAATCATCATTCCAATACCTCTTCTGTAATGAATATCATTTTCACTGTATTTAGAAAACTCCTTTTGTAATTTAGTATCAACCATAATAGGAAAATGTTATGCCTTTCCTAAAGTAATAAAATTATAGGCGTCGTATTGTTCATAGAAATATGGACTAGCAGATAATGTCTTCAATACTAAGGTATCTTTAGGAGTTCTAGTAGGATTATTTAGTTATCAATCCTTAACCCCTTCTTGGATCCATCTGGGAAGTAATGATATCTTAGGAAACTTTAGGTTAGTCAAGTATGTAGAATTTATCATTCCAAAATCATACCGATTTTAAATAATTTGAGGATGAGTGCCTTGTAAAAAGTTTAGTCTAAGGTATATCCTAGAAAAATCAATGTAACATTTATCATTTTTTTTTTGTAGAGAGTATAAACCTCTTATTATTTCATAGTGTGCTTGAATAAAAGGATGACCTTTTGGGATATTATTGATCATGACATTTTTTTGAATCCTTGATTTGCTCGTAGTATCAAGTCGTAAAGAGATACTATTAGGAGTAACTTCTTTTGGTTGAATATGTTGACTAATGGACTCTTTTATCATAGCAGAAATGCCTATAGAACATGTATCTTCTATTTTAGCCTTGTTGACTAGTAACTCAACAACTTTTTTTGGTATTGAGTTGAAATTTGCAATATCTAATAAGTCTCTGATTTGTGCCTAGTAGGTATTAATATCTTCGGACATTTGGTTCAATAACTCAAATATCTCTTCTCTAAAGTTGACCATCTCTCGTTAGAAAATCTGCTAGAACATTATGATTATTATATTTAATAATTTCAATATCAAAGGTATATTATGCTAATTAAATATGTCATTTTATATATCTTTTATATTTAGGTTTAGAAGGTAAATTATTCCGAATAAAAGCTTTAGTTTGACTATTATCAATTCTTAATAAAAACCTTTTAGGTAATACAAAATAATACAAGTTTTTACAACTTTTTACTAACGTCAATAATTATTTTTCATTTATATGATATCGTTATTGAGTGTCTATAAAGATTCTTGACGTATACCTGCAAAGTGACTCATTTATCTTAATGTTAGAAGCATCATAATCCATCTTTTTTAATACTCCACTCCACACATGATCAGAAGCGTCAATTTTAAGAATTAAATCATCATCATTCGATGGTAAATAAAGTTTTGCTAACGTAGTATACATAATCTTAATTTTCTTTACTTGTTCAATCACATAAAGTGAAAATTCAAATCTTTTATTTTTTAAAGCATTTGTAAATGTTTTCTTATTTCAACTAGATTTTGAATAAAATCATAAGCATAATTTAATATGCCTAAGAAACTTTGAACTTGTTTTCTATCTTGTAACTTATCTGAGAATTGCGAATTTTTTTTCGAGAATATGAGGTTGAAGTTTAACCCCCCCTACCGCCTATTTCTATTCCAAGGAATTCTATTTCAGTTTGACATATCTTAGCCTTTTTCTCATAAAGAGTCAAACCATGTTGTTCACATAAATCTGCAAATGTATAAAGATGCATAATATGTTGAGCAATTTTAACGCTAGCTATTAGAATATCATCCACATAACAATGTATTCCATTATGATATTTTAAGATATTATCCATTTTTTTGAAATATTTGCGGGGCATTTTTTAAACCAAAGGGCGTGACTAAACTTTCATAATGACCTTATAGAGTAGAGAAAGTAGTATATGGAATGTTATCTTTATTCATTTTTATTTGCCAAAATCTACTATTGCAATCAAATTTAAAGAAAATTTGTTTTCCTCTCATTAAGTTTATTAATTTTTCTTTATGAGGTAAGAAATATCCACCAAATACTATAATATCAATAATTTTTATAATTTACTACCATCCTTGCTTTATTTCTAAGTATTTCAACCTAGTTTCTAACCATAAAAGCTGGAGAAGAATATAAGGACTTATTAGACCTAATAATCTTCTGATTTTCTAATTCAACAAGTTGTTTTTTAAATTCCTCTTAATCTTCTAAATTATATCTCATAGTAGTAACTCTAATAATCTTTTGTTTATTTATCATTTCTAAATTGGCTTCTTCTCTGTTTTTATCCCAAAATTGTAATGGATTATCATAATAATTTTACTTTATTTTTTGTTTTACTAATTCTAGCCCATCTTTGATGAAGTTTTGCATGATTGTTCGTGCTTCAAATTTATGTTTCATTAGGAATATCCAAGTAAACCTGCTAAAGTCATCTACAATAGTGAGAAAGTACCTATGTCCTTTAAAAGTAGGAGCATAATTGTCTCCACAAACGTCAGTATAAATCAAATCAAAAATATCATTGTTAACAAAAGTGCTAGTAGGAAGTGGTAATCTCTTCTGTTTTGACATATGACATATCTCACAGGGTTCAACATTAGAAACAGAAGAAACTAACATTTTCAATCGAGAAAAAGAGAGATGGCTTAGCCTAGTATGCCATAGTACTGAAGTTTCTTTATTACAAGTAACATGTTGTGAAACTTTGGATTAATTTCCACCAGTAATGACAAATTCACCTTGACCATTATTGCTTAGGTGAATAGAGTATAAACGATTGTGCTGAAAAATCACACTAGATAAATTCCCAAGAAAGACTGGAGGGTTACAGATGGTCCCACTTAAATTCCAATCTCCTAGACAGAATTTTCCTAGACATGTAATTTAATAGCACAATAATTCACTACAACTATACCCGACAATAGCCATTAAATAGACAAATAAAGAACACCAAAATTTAACAAGGTTCGGTCAATTATGCCTACTTTCTCAGACACTACTAAATTGATATTTCATTATTTTCTGGAAATAATACAAGTAAAATACTACAAAAGAAGAGAAGGAATTTTATCTTATAAAAGACAATTTTGGGATGCTTAAGATAAGTGAAGGAGTCTTCCTTTTATAACTTAAGAAGACTCTCCCATCTTTGTAATTCTTTAATATGGGATTTCAAAATATGTCATAAGTCAACGATTCTCCACCTTGACATATTTCACATTCTTCAAATCTCTTACAAACTCATATTTAACAGTTTTTTCAAATGCGCTTTATAGCGCCCATTAAAATTTTTTAGCAATATTGACCAAGTCCAAATAATGTTGGAACTTGATCGCAGTCACCACCTTTGTCAACATATCAGTAGGATTCTCAGTGGTTTTAGTCTTCTAAATTACTACTCTACCTTTGTAACGTCAGACTTTCGGAGCCCTTTTGTGTTGTACTGTATTTGGAGATACTACTATATATTGATATATACACGGTTGTATATGAGTTCAAAGATGTATTTGAATCCTTTTGGTATATATGCCAGTGATATATATAATGTTATATGCCCTTACAAGAATTTAGAGTTCATCGGTATGCAAAATCTTGGAAATTTCTGACATATAAGCTTTTAAGTGTGTAAAACCGAGTCCATTGGATGGATATGACCATGGTGGTTAAATTAAATGTGTTCTAATGCCTTAGAGGTGATTAGACATGATTTATAGACTTATGGGACATTTAGAAAGCTTCATTGGAAAAGTTGATGGACATAAGGGCTTATTAGCAAGTTTTTAAAAGTTTAGGGACTTAAATGTAATTTTTAATTCTTGGAGGACTTATTTGTAATTTTATAAAGTTAAGGGCCTTAATTATAATTTTTAGAAGTCTAAGGACCAAAATAAAAATAAAAGTTTTGGTGATCCCAAATTTTGGGCTTAATTGCAAATTTAGGAAAGCTTGGAGGGTATAATGGTAATTTCATACAACCTAAGGGCAAAATGATAAATTCACCATATTTTGGTCAAAGAAGCGTCAAATTCTAGACCCTTCTTCATGGTATGGCCGTGCTCCCCACCCTTTAAGACTTAAACACTTTGTTTTAATTAAAAGATAGGAGAAGAGAGGAGAGAAATAAGCAAGTTTCGGGTCTTACCTATTTTCCACCAAGTTTTTGATTCTTCAACCTCAATCAAGGTGTTTTAAGCTAATTTGGGATCAAGGAACTCAAATCTATCATTAGATTTGAGAAATTCTCAAAGGATTGGAAGATATCACCAACTGAAGGTTTAGGTAAATTTTGTCTCATCTCTCTCTACATTAGGATTTTGAGTTTGGTGTTAAGATATGTTATTCTCCATGCTCGATTATGCCTGAAACATGGTTTAGATGAATGAAATATGTCATGGAGAGGGTTCTTTAAGTCAAAATCGAAATTGTCCCCTTTAGGTGAAAGTTTGTGAATTTTTGAATATCTT
>JAOTAX010000009.1:27982168-27999200 GCA_025629825.1 Erythroxylum guanchezii | reverse complement strand
TCCTATCATTATACATACCAGCATGCACACGAAACAACACAGAGAAAAAGAGATGGAGTAAGATATGTAAGACTGGTGCCTATATTTAATGGGTGAACCCCATGGAATTCAAACTACCAGATTGTCTCAGCACATTAGAGCAACAAATATAACAGTCAAGCAGACCGGCTGTACTTTTATATCTTCCACAGAACTCCTAGATGAAAAATAGACAGAAATAGAGTTAAGAATGCCCAATCCTTCTGCAGCGGATATACCATACCTGATACTTCAACTTTGCAAATTCCCGAATGTCAGACCATAGAGAGTCCGAGCTCATGTTCATATAAGATGATTGATTCTTTCTTCCAGATGTTGCTCTCCACCTCAAATGGCTCCTGGATGATTTTCCTGAAGAATGATGCTCAGCTTGATCCTGCAAAAAGTATCAAAGGCACTAGAAGATCAATTCTTTTACAGGAGACAGATGATAAGGAATAAATTGAATCAATTAAAAAAAAGGTGGTGCCAATATTCTATCCACATACTTTCCTATGAGTTCGTGATACAATTTTTGGACCTACAGGTTGACAACTTCCAAAGAAACAGTTGAAAAAATGTGTGACCGCTGGGCCAAGATCATGATCTTCTGTATCCCGCAGAACATCCTGCAATTGAAAAAAGATGCGGAGAAGATTCAAAAAGTAAATAACTAAAGGTACAAAGTCAAAGCCTTGGGCAATCCCTGAAAATAAATCCAACTATAGAAAGTCACAAGACGCTAAAAACAAATCATCACCTTGAGGAAGTGCTTGGCAGATCTTACTGCAATCTCATTAGTGCAAAGATCCCACAAATGAGACAAATGTTTTATTCCATCAGCAACCTGAAGCAAACACGTTAATTGTGTTTAAGAATAAAACGAAGAAGGTAAGGACAACAGTCACTTAACAACATAAAGAATCATTCCCAAGTGATTTTAAAAAGATATTTATCATGTCATATTAAAGTAGGTGAATAACTGAAGCTAGGATAAAAAGTGCTTACTTTTCCAATGTAGCGAACATTGATTCCATTAGCATGGAGTGCCTCAGTAAGTGTTTGTCCATCCATTGGAGACACTTCAAGGGTGCAAAGATCTTGGGTGAACTTCGGAAGAACTGTATTGGCGAGGTACAAACTAACTTTTCTAACATTTTCTTCATCTTCTTCTACTTCCTGATATGTGGCAAAAAATAACAACATAAGGACAAGTCCTGTATGCGCTAGAATTAAAAATAAGGAGAATAGAATACAAAGAACAAAAGAAGGTTAGAAGTTCACCTCTGAGTTCCCACCCAATTTAAACTCTGTGAAAACATTAGGGTTGAAAAGTATCTCATTATATGCTCCAAAACTGTCACTGGGAACAGAAACAGGGTTTTCAGCAGCCTCAGTATTCCCATCTCTGGTTATTTCCTGCAACCAAAACAATTAGGCACTTAATAACTGTCAACACTGGATACATTCATACTTTGTCACTAATTTATCTATATATTTCAGTTGGCACACCTATTAATCATCAATGAATATCTGCACAACATGAAGCAGACAAAATAGTAAAAGAAACCTAAAATAGTACGAGAAGGTTCAATTCAATTACAGCTTATTTCAATTGTAGAAGGTATTGTATTTGAGAGCATTCAACTACAAAATTTTCTTCAGTGGAACAATCATGTATAAATATCAATCAACCACAACTATGAGCACTCTTACCTGGCTATCAACCGAAGCTACACTCTCATTTTCTTCAAGTTTCACCTTTTTATCCTCATCAGTCATATTTGAATTGTCATTCTCAGATTTTTGTTTATTCTTTGATTTTTCTGCCATTTGAGCCTTCACCATATAATGGAATAGAAAAATAAGACAATATGAAACATTAAACCAACAATCTGTCACTGTCAGCTACAATGAGTACCTGGCAAAAGGCAGCAATTAGTTCAGGTCTTAAAATGCAAAATCGGGAGCCCGGTCCAGTATAGTTGGCATCACGAGGAGTCACTCTCATCAAATCCAGAAGATAATGCCTAGATTTATAAAAACCAAAAAACAGGTTCAATAAAGCTTCTCGTGTTCCAGTTGAACAAAGGCATAAAGATTCAACAAGCAAAGTTACAACTACTCAATAGCATCTTGTCCTCAGATCTAAGATACCAGAAACTATTCACCTAAGAAAATTTTTTGATGCAGGAGCAGTTAGTTTAGTTTTCCTAGTTAATATTGGATTTCTTACTATTTAGTATTTCTTAAGTTATTTCGATTCCTAGTTATCATAGGATTAGCATGTTAACTTTTTAATTAGTATTTCCTTTTTCTATTAGGAGTTGGATTAGGTCCTATACCGGTATAAAGAGGCTGCCTATGCTTGATTTTTAGGTATGTCTTTTATCAATCAAATAATTGTATGCTTTTAGACGTTTTTCTACAAACCCTAAGCCCCATTTTCAAGTTCCAGCTACAATCTACGTCAATTATAGCCTATTCTATTATACTTATCTTTGTTTTTCCTTCCCACACTACGTCATTTTTACATATCACTTAAATATTGAAAGATCCAAGAAAGAAAATCTAACAATGAGTTTGACCCATAATGTTGCATTCATGGGAATACTTAGCGCGCATCCTAGAAAATATCCTGACAAATATGATGTTAAGATACAAACAATTTAAGAAGTCTGGACAACTACTACAATGATTAAGTATTATAACATTTGAAAACAGAGATTATCCACAAGTTAAAACAAGGAAGAGAACAAGAAAAATTACCTGTCATCACTGCCAACAATACCTTTGCATTCAACCGGAGCTGCTAATTTGAAAGCATTTCCAGACCCATCTATGACTGTATGCTCTTTCAGATGAAGGTGTTTGGCAGCTTCTACCACCTATACCCCCAAAGTCCGTAACTCAAATCAACAGCACATGATTTACATCACAACATAACCCAAAAATTTCACCATGGAGAATTTTTGAAGTTATCTTGTTACTGTAATAATTTCAACCTTAAAAACACATATTTACAAAGTAGAAACTTCAAACAGGGTATGTGTCATTTTAAAGATGAATCCAACCATAACTTCCATCTCACCTTGGAATGAAAATCATCATTCCAACATATTTTCTTGCCATTGTCAACAGAACCATACAAAAGAGAGTCTGACTTATCCCCTTGAAGAATGCCAGGTAAAACACTCTACAACATATTATAAAAATGTCATCATTATGTCCAACAAAACCACAAAGCATAATTATCAATTTAATACAACGTTTAGAATGATATCACAACATGCAAGTAGATTGCTGAATTAGCATAAATGAAAAAAGTTCACTGTTCCTTTGTACAAACCTGAGCCACCACTCTATGACCTCTATAATCAATAATAGCCATGGCAAGATTATAGAGTCCAGTGATATCAGCTTCCTGGTAGGCCTTGGTGCCTTTTAAATCATTGTTTGCTGAAGCATATGTAGCCTGCTCGCTCTCAGTTAACTGTGTCTCACCACATGATTGCGGAGTCAGTTCCATGACTCCATCGCCTTTTTCCAAGGTTATTTTGTCACAACTGGCCCCATTGAAAGCTCCACCATCCACATGCAAAGGATTACTAGCAGCCTTTTGAGACGAACCAGGTGAAGAACAAGTGTTCTCAGTCTTTGATTTTCCATCTAGAGTATGTTTCTTAGACATATGTTCAAGGTCCGCATCAATCGCGAAACTGAAGAATATATTGTTGTGAACATACCTGGAATCAATGAAATCCAAACTCATTACTGTAAGGAAATACTATTGCCCAAAAAATTGGGCTTACAAATTATTTTATCATATAAGCTCGTAAACAATGTATCCACATGTTCTATATAATGACCTATCAAGTAGAACAGCAGAAGAAAAAAAAGTTGATAAACTCCCAAATAGAAAATGTTAGTGTATCTTATGTGCCACATACATATGGAAGCATTCTGGGTCGGTTGGATTTATGGGAGGGATGCATCTGCTGATGACTCCAATAGCACCGCTAATTGCAGCATCAACAAAGTCGGAAGTTACCTTGTACAGAGCCCTGTCTCGCAAGATCCTATAATGAAAATCATCCTAATAAGGGGCAGCTTATTGAGAGCTCATAGCATACATAACAAATCAATAACCACACCACACTGAGTGGTAACCCCAAAATGCTATGTGCAGATATCAATATACCTTTCCTGAGGGGTTGTATGGGGAAACTCTCGACAAGATTGCAACTCCTCATTCCAATCTCTTTGCATGCCAATTAGCTCACTACCATATGAAAGATTTAAAGCATTCTCTGCTCTGGCAGCATCACAGTGATGATCTGGCAATCAAAACCCAACTTTTTCATTCAGGTGAAATTTGAACAGAACTCCAGATGATATTGGAAATCTAAATTCATTTTTAAGACAGTTTTTATTGAAGATTTTTGGGCAGCATTTGCAATTCCACAAATTAGGGTTGGGAGCTGTGGCTTGGGATCATGGATTATGAGTTAAGAATCATAATCAAGATATGAAAACCCAAAACGCAACGGTATCAAGGTGTGATATCTCAAGTAGGTAGCTTGCGACCCAACTTAGAGCACAATCAAAAACAAAAAAAAAGGACTCAAAAGCCAACTACTGCAATATGTTCACTAGCTTCACTCCTCAACCCTAGATATGCCCAATTTTCTAATAAATCAATCATGGAAGAGCAATGGTTTACATGGAAAGCAGAAAAAAAGGAAATAATAAACTTTTCTTTACAGCTTTGACAGCTAAATCGAATCATCACACAGCATAAACTTAGTGAATCTAAAACTTACCAGGAATCGGATATGATCCCAACCATGAATTTGGCGGGAGAAGAGATTGAACATTTTCAAAAGGATGTGCAGAAGCCTTCCGCTCCAAAATGTCACGAAATGCTTCACATATGGACAAATAGAGGAATCATCAGTAGAGAATTACAGTAAAAAAAAGCAATGTAATAACCATCAGCATGAATTCCAATCACCTTACTTTACCTTTTTTGAACTTAGAGCTTACTTTTTGCAAGAGTCCAATAAGGGTGGTGGCTTCTGAAGTAGCTTTACTAGGCCTAGCATCAAGGACATTTCCTGTGCTTGAATTGACGTAGAACATTTTCGTTGTTCCAGTAATACAATATTTATTGCCCTCCAATGTTGCTATATCCAAATAAATCAAATCCCCAACAAGCCTAAAGAATAGCACAAATAAGTAAAAATTTAGAAGAAAAATGTCATTATCTTGGTATCTTCCTGTATACACCAATGCCTAATACTTTTGACCATAAGATAGATGAAAAGACACAAATGCATACCTTCTGTAGCTTGGAGGAGGATTAAATGATGAAAACACAATGCTTTCCACACACTTGATCTCTTTTGATGGACACGATAGCAGCTTACCAATGGACCCTGAGACATCCTCCATGAATCCCAGACCATCAAGCTCAGGAACATCAGTTCTCACAGTATCTGGATAGCAGTAAATAAATTATAAATATATTAACATATTTCATAACAAAATTAAGTGATATCACATGCTTCTCAAAGACGACATGAACTGTACACATAGAAAGATATATATGACAAGGTACCTGAACTCGGAGCCTTATTTTGTGCTGTCTCGTACTCAAGAGCAAGAGAAGTTGATAATGAAGCATGAACTGTTGAAAGTGAAAGCAGTTCTCTAGTGCGGTGAACATGGGCTCTTATCGATCTATCATCATAGGGTGCTGCAAAATAATCACCATGTTAGAGTCCACATCCGCTCCTTGGCGCAAGAAAAAACAAGAAAGATGGATATACCGGCAACCATCTCCAAGGAGCAACCCCCAGTTGTAATATCAGCTACTTCAGAAATCTCATTATAATCTTCTAGCTGATGAGTGGAACCGTCCTTTGTATGGAGCAACAAGTCATAGGATGTGAAGAAACAAGTCTCAGGAGCATCAAGAAGAAACTGTCTTATGTCCATGACAGAATCTCCCGGGTTCAACTGTAATGTATACCAAAATGTCAAGTTTTTTGGGTTAAAGAGTACAAGCATCACACTTACTTTTAAGTACTAAAGAAGACAAGAGATTTGTTCAAAACATTCTCAAGCATTATCTGTCATATAATATTTTCCAAACAGCGAAAATGCAATTTAGCTCACTTGAAGCTCAAGCTTCTCGCCACTTTGTGTTTTGACACAGACAGGATAGAGACGAAGATCGCCTGCACCACAGCAAAAGATCAAGGTTAAGAACATTCAAGTATGACAGTATATATAAATTGTTTGAACCTATATAATGCTTTGATGAAAGAGAAAACAATGACTGCTATAGAAAAAGTGGTAAAGCTAAACTAGTGGTGCAAATGAAACAAATAAATCAAACATTGAAATCCTTCTCATTTCCTTTTTAGAAGTGAAATTACATGCAACTGACCGAGTTCACTTCACAACCTAATTGTTTTAGAGGAACCAACACTCTCTCAGTAAATAATGTCCTAAGCAGTTACACTGAAATATCAGAAAGAAAGTGGTCACATGTAGTTGTAAATAAGCATATATTAGTGCCTGGTCTTGAAGATGGCCATAAATGTTTATCTCTTTAGTTTTGGTGCCATCTTTCAAAGAATCACATATACTAACACCAGTAAGCAGAAGCTAATTCCTTCAGAATGAAGGTCCATGCAAAGAGTTAAATAATATAAGTGAAGTGTGCAAGGACTAAGCTAAAAGATATCGGAACAAAATTCACCTTGCTTCTGTTCAGTTGTTGAACTTCCTGTTTCAGTCACCTGTACATCAGGTTTTGATTCACTTACATCTGGTACACCATTTGCATCAGCTTTCTTAGTGTCTGAAACAGCTGAGTTATCTTTCACAGCACCACTTGATGATATATCCGACTCAGAAGAGTTAACAGCATTGATTTGCCCCCTCCGGTTCCTCCCTTTATTAGACTTCCCCGCCATTTGACCCCCTATTGCAAAGGTTCTTAGTGATTAAGAGTATTCACAAAGTTAGGGCAAGAGAGCTAAATCGAAAAGCGAAGACATTTGAGCGAGAAACAATTGGAATTTACATTAAACAAACTAAACTACCAGAACAGCGATACTAATATGCAACTAAAAAAATCGTAAAAATGCGCTAAAAGCCCAAAGATATCCAAGAGCCAATAAGCAATATCCATAACCCAAAAGCTAAAAGCCAGAGCAAAGCAACGATGTACAATAAGCAAAGAATGAACAAAAGCTACAATCGACGGGTATACGAGGAGTAAGAAGGAGATACATACGAATACGAAGACAGAAGGAGAAGCAAGGAGGGCGGCTGCTGATGAACTGAAGTGAGGTCAAGGGTTTAGCCTGCAGACAGGGAGAGATAGAGAGAGATGGCGAGGGGAGGTTTTAGTAGCAAATGTGCTGAGGGGCGGCGAAATTTGTTACTCTTTCTGGCTGGCTTAATGATTTATTTGATTTGAAAGAGGAGACTGTGATGGGCTGGGCTTTTGAATATAATTAGTTCATATCGGGCCTCCTGTTTCAACTCTATAACGGGCTGAGCTTTTAGATTTATTTAGACATAGCCGGGCCTCCTCTTTTAACCTCCTCCTTGTTCTTGGGTTTATTTTAGGTTCGGGCTATCCAAACCAGATCTGCCTCAACTTTAGACACACAATTATAAAAAATATATATATGTTATTTTTTATTTTCAACTTATAAAATAAAATAAAATCAGGCCGAAATTAATTAAGTTGATTTTGTGCTTAGGCCAACCTGGCTAAAGTTGTCGAAATTGGGTTCAGAGTTGGGCCCAACCTGACCTAACCTATTGTCATTTCTCCTCCAATCCTATCTCATTATATTTATTTTCTTTATTAAAATCCAATGCATATTTCTCGTACTTATAATTGAGAAAATTAAAAAGGAAAAATAATAATCATGATCAATAAATTTGGTATGTGATGATTTCGAACTTATTTATAATAATTTTAAAGTTTTTGGGAGCCCAAACTTGATTTAAGAAATATAATTATATAAAAAATGATATTATTTTACTTTTTGAATAAAATTTATTTAAATTAAGAGACTTCAATATTTTTTAATGATTCAAAATTTAAATTGGAAGTAATCAAATTTTAAGTCAACTTAAATTTATAATTAAAATTTAGTAACGTTCTTTTTTTGGCCATAAATGTCCAAATAATTGGAATTAGGAAATAAATCATTCAATTAGGGAAAAGTGTATCCTTTTATTAACTTATATTACCAAAATAAGATTAGGCCGTGACTGAAATTGTAAAGTAATACAAAGGAATGAAGCGTGAGGAAAGGAGAAAGCATTTTCACATATCACACGCAAAACAAAACCCAGTCCCAGACGGATCTCCAAGGTCACCGCGCTAACGTATACCGTTTTGTTAAATAAAAGGCCAAAAGGCCCAAAACCACCTCACCTTCTCCACTCCATCTCCCGCCACACTCAACTTTGCTCTTTTGTGAACCCCGAAACGAAGCTTAAGGCAAAAATGAACATACCGGTCATCGATCTAACTCGGTACTTGGAGATCGCCGATAAGCTCAGCTCCGAACCGACGAAATTTTCGGATCAGATCAAGGAATTCGGGCCATGGCTCGGCGAGTTGTGTCAGTCGGTGAGTCGGATCCTGAGTGAGACCGGAGCTTTGGTAGTGAAGGACCCCAGATGCACTGCCCAAGATAACGATCGCTTCATTGACATGATGGAGCAATACTTCGAGAGACCTCTTCACTTCAAAAAGCAACAGGAGAGGCCTCACTTACATTACCAGGTAGATAGCTTTTCTTGTAGCTTTTTTTCTTTTTTTGGTTTGATGAGTGATTCTAGGAACTAAAAAGATTACAAAGTCTTGGGTTTTTATACAACCCTTTTGAAGGCAATCCCGTTTGGGCTATATTTTGGAATGGGGAACATATGAATTTTTATCTTTTATCAATTTTTGGGTCGAAGATTTCCTTTTTTATTTTTTCTTGTTCTCTTCCTAATGACAAAGAAAAGCGATTTGTTGAGTGAAGAACTGAACTTTTTCATGGGGGGTCCTGAGTCTTGATACAATGTAGGAATAAACATGTTGGTCAGAAGATGTGAGAAGACGAAGCAAATTTGCATTTTTGCAAAAGAGTTGCTTTATAAATTTTAATTGAAATGTAAACTGTAAATTTATATTCAAAGAATTACCCTTGAACTTTTGATGTGGTGGGATGTAAGAGGAGTAGAGAAGATTGGACTTCGTGAAAGAGAACACGAATATTTGGAATGTTAATTAGTTGGAAAGGCACTCTTCTGAGATTTGGCTATCGTATGAATGATCTCAATGCACTAAGAAAATATCCAAACTTTTCTCTTTATCCTTAAGTTTTGAAGGCTGAAGTGCTAAGATGTTTAAAGTTTAAACTGGAAAGGAAGTGAAAGAGAAGGAACAGAGCAGTTGTATTCTTGTGTCAAAGCTTTTGATTTTTGAAGTGAGAATGAAAGATAGATAAACATAGTACTGATGATGCCCATGGGCTAACAGGTTGGAGTTACCCCTGAGGGAGTTGAAGTTCCAAGAAGTCTGGTTGATGAAGAGATGCAAGAAAAGTTAAAAGCAATGCCAAAAGAGCACCAACCTTTGAGTCCCAGTGGACCAGATCGCAAGTGGCGATACATGTGGAGAATTGGTCCTCGGCCTTCTAATACTCGGTTTAAGGTGTGAAAATCTCCCTGTTTCCTTTGAACTGTTCAGTCATCATGTTTCCTAGTGTTTAACTCCCATTCCATTTGTGTAGGAACTGAATTCAGAGCCTGTCGTTCCTGAGGGTTTTGCAGAATGGAAGGATACTATGGACTCATGGGGATACAAAATGATTTCTGCAATAGAGGTAGCTCATAACGTGGTTTTTCAAGAGCATTCACACCATCTTTTAGCATATTCACTGAATTATGTTATGATTCATTTCTCTATTAGGCTGTCGCTGAAATGGCTGCTATTGGATTTGGCTTGACCAAAGATGCCTTTACTTCGCTTATGAAGCAGGTTGATATTTTGCTGATTAAGCTTCTTCTTTCTTTGTTTCTCCTTACAGCATTCCTCGTGATTTATTTTCAAAATCAAATGCAAGAAACTTAAAATCAGTGAAAGGTGTTCATCGTGGAGTAAATAGTAGAAAACAAATTTAACCAAGGTATTTTTTGCGACAAATGTTGACTGTCTAAGCCAAATCATTCAGCTGTCAGGGTGATGCATTAAGATGTAAACCGCGTACCAATACTTATTTGAATTCCTCTTCTTCGGTTCCATCAGTACACAGTAGTCTTCATTTGTAGTTGTGCTTTGTCAACTCAGTATAGAGCATCGTAATCTGTTCATTTTCTTGTCACTTCTTGACAAGCTTTTCCAGTACAAAGATAATAAACTGACTGGCATTCTGCCGCTCCTTTTGGCCTCCAGGGACCTCATCTTCTTGCTCCAACAGGAAGTGATCTCCGCCTTTATGGCCAAGAGGGTACTGTGTTTGCAGGATATCATTATGACCTGAACTTTTTAACAATTCACGGAAGAAGTAGATTCCCTGGCCTAAATATTTGGCTAAGAAATGGGCAAAAGGTTGAAGTGAAGGTTCCCCTTGGATGCCTTCTCATTCAAACCGGAAAACAGGTGAGGACAGGATACGTTAGAGGATTTGAGAATTAATCCATTTTGTATTACAAGGCTGTAGATAATGAGTTGACCAATTTCCTAAACTATTTATTTACTTCTTATACGATACTTTCCCTTGACATGACACACATGTTACGTTGCTCCTGTTTCCAGATTGAATGGTTACGATACTTTCCCTTAACATAACACAACATGTTACTTTGCTCCTGTTTCCAGATTGAATGGTTAACTTCAGGAGACTGCATAGCTGGCATGCATGAAGTTGTTGTCACAAAGAGAACAATAGATGCGATGAGAGTAGCGTCAGAGCAAAATCACAGCCTATGGAGGGTTTCCTCAACGGTAATTGAAATGAATTATGTTAGGACAACTTTCAATCCAACAGTTTATATGTCCCTCTTGTGCATAGTTCTCTGGTGCTGACATGTTCATTATCTGTTGTCACATAGCAGTTGTTTGCACATATAGCATCAGACGCTGTTTTGAATCCTTTGGGCCACTTCGCAGAATCACCACTCGCCAGCAAATATCCCCCCATCACTGCCGGAGAGTTTGTCGAACAAGAGCTCGCAGTCATCAACCTAAAAGGGAATAAAGGGGAAGCCTGAAAACTTATCCCTGACCATTGTTGAAATGAGTTGTATTTGACTCGGGTTTTCCAATTGGAGAGGCACTTCCAGTATTAATCTTTGACGGACTCTTGATTGTTTTATGTACTTCCACTTCACGTTTTCGCTGCTGTTTTTGAACGGCACGGACGTGCTTATAAACTTATGAAAAAACAATATGTGGGAAGCATGGCTTTCAATCTAACCATATTTGACAATTTGGAATGGCTTGTGTTCAGAAGTAGAAAAACATGTGCAATTTATCTTAAGAGTAATGTGATTGTAAGCAGTTGTGGCAAAAATACGGTTGGAGAAGTTAATGTTCCGGAAAATCATTTCATAAACAATGGCATGAAATCCTCTGCACCGTTGAGTTTATCTAATCTCATTGTAATTGCAAGAAGTCATAAACAATGGCATGAAATCTCCTGTAAAGATGGTTCTATATGGTGTTGTGCTTTTGTGTACGTCAACCTTACTCTTGCTATTAAGACCGATATGCTCAAGTTTTTGTCTAAACTAGCGGCTACGATTTTTGGTCATTGGCTACTTGCAGGTGATTTTAATAAGATGTTGGATCCTGAGGAAAAATTTAGAGAAGTATCATTTGACTTCTGAAGGTGTGCGCGCTTTCAGCAGTGGGATAAGTCAATGGTGCATTAAGTGACAGCTACGGTGGAGAGTGTGTGAGATTGTGAGTGACGAGGTTGTGTTGCATTAATTAAAAAGGTGAAGATGGCATGTGTGTATGGCTTTTAAGGAAACGGTGAATTAATTGTTTCAATAAAAACAGTGTGTGTGGCGTTGAGATAGATATGGGCAGCGTGAGTGGTAGAAACCAAGTAGAATTGTGAATAAGTGTTTGGGCTGTGCACGTTTCAAATTAAGAAAGCTGAAGGCATTTAGTCATTCAATTATACATGGACTGCTTGTGTGAAAAGTGAGCTTAAGTGTGCGGCAACCAATTTGTGTGCGTTAAGTGTCTATGGATAGAGATACTGCTTCCGGCGCATGAAATTTATACTACTGAATAATGTGTCTTGTGTGTGAGCAAAGGTGAATTGCGTCAGGTGTTTTGCCACGGCAAAGGTGATTTGTGAGTTATTGTGCAAACGCTGGTTAGCAAGAATTGATATGGCCGAAATCTTATTAATTAAGCAAATTGAAGGGAGTCTTTGCTATTTGATGAACCGTGGCTATGAAAGAATCGACTATGGTGAAGAGTTTCAGCTGGGTTATTTCGAGAAGATAAATCCATAAGGAAGTCTTTCCTTTGACTCAAGTATTTTGTTGTTTAATTCTCAGTTGATTAAATACTTGAGCTATTTTTATTTATTATTTTTTTGAGTGTTGAGTTGTTTGTTTAATCACTTGAGTGATTTAGTTACTGTTCTTGTTTCAAAAGAGTGTTGAGAAAAATCCTCTGTCGAGGTTAGTACTCGAGGCGGTAGTACTATTGAGTGTGAAATTCTTTCACGGGAAATGAGGTTGAGGGATAGTATCAACGGCTGAGTGATGTCGACTCAGTAAAGCCTTGGGTAAATCTATTGTATTTCGGTGAAAGTTATTAAGTTGGGTGAGGGCCCCGCAGACATAGACAAGGTATGCCGAACTGCGTTATCAAATTTCTGGTGTTTTTATTATTTCAGTTTTGCTTGTTTTTATTTTGTTGGTGTCAAAGAAGTTTGCGGCAAGTTTGCGAAACAATTAACCCCCTTCGGTTTTTCATATATGAATTTTTACCCAACATGCTTTTACGATGGAAAGACTTACTGAATGAGTGGAATAGAGAAGTATTTGGCAATATTTTTTGACGGAAAAATAGATTCCTAACCCGGATTGGCAGAGTCCAACGTGCTATTATGGTCAGATATAATAAATTCTTAGTAAATCTAGAGGGAAAGCTTCAAGCAGAATATCGTCTTATATCATGACAAGAAGAGTTACATTGGTTCCAAAAGTCAAGCGCCGACTGGATTTGTATGGGAGACTGAAATACTAGGTTTTTCCATGCTTCTACCATGATCAGAAGGAAGCAGAATCGGATTGAGGTTCTGCGGGATTCTAACGGCAACTGGATTTTTGAGCCTGCTAATTTACGGATGCTAGTTATAGAGTTTTATAAATCTTTATAAATGGAAGAAGTGGTGGATCGCCCCCAATTCCTTATCAAAGGTTGTTTTCAGAATGTTCCTCAAGTTGCTTGGAATTCTATGTGCATGGAGGTGATGGAAAATGAAGTTACCCGAGCTCTCTATCAAATGGGTGCCCATAAAGCGCCTGGCCCTGACAGATTTCATGCACACTTCTACTAATCCCAATAGAACCTGGTGAAAACTAGTGTGGTCAATCTAGTTTAGGGGGTGTTCGAGGATCCTTCTCTTATTCAAGGCATTAACGACACTTTCATTACATTAATCCCGAAAGTGGACAGGCTAGAGCAAGTTACATAATTTCGGCCTATAGGATTATGTAACGTGAGCTACAAGTTAGTCACAAAGATCATTGTAAAGTGTTTTAAGGCAGCCCTTCCAACACTCATTAGTCCATTTCAAAGTAGTTTTCACTACAAGAAATATCATGCTTACTGACAGGATTCTCTGTCGGTAAACTTGTTGTTTCCGTCGGAAAATAAAAACACCGACGGAATACGACGACAGACGGAACCGTCGTTAACAAGGCTGTCACTATTATGTACCGACGGAAGTAGGTGGTCGTTTCCGTCGGTGTATTCACAACGGTCTATCGACGGAAAATAATCCGTTGGTATTATATACCGACAGAAATTGGTTAAAGTTTCCATCGGTGCATTTTAAACTTCACCGACGGATGTAGTCCGTCAGTATACTTGACCGACGGAACAACCGTCGATACGTCGAAGTCAATGACTGGGAAGTTGTAATAGGTAACGACCGACGAAACAACCGTTGATACGTCGAAGTCAATGACTGGGAAGTTGTAATAGGTAGCGATGGAAATATGAACCTATCGGTAAATGCATTGTGATACCGACGGTGCAGTGGACGTTGGCAAATGTAAATCAATTAACATTACCGACGGTATGTTAATGTCCGTCGGTAAATACTTTTACCCTTACCGACGGTATTGAAGAATCCGTCGGTAATAAGTTTGAAACTATACTCATTTCATCATCTTGTGATAAATGTATATTTTCAAGAGTTCACTTACCTGTACATACTAACTTTATATATATATATATATATATTTGTTTAATCAGAAAATTAGATGATAATATAGAGTTAAAAGAATGTAAATTGGTAATAAACACATTAAAGTGTACATAACAACTTATGTTTGTAATTGAAACATAATGAGTTCGACTATCTAAGGTTGTGGTGATCGCCGGTGGTCCTCTTTAAGCATTCCCTTCAACTGTTCCATCTCCTGTCTCAGCTGAGCCATCTGCTCCATCTCTTCTCTCATCTTTGCCATTTGCTCCATCTGCTCTCTCATCCGTTAATCCTGCTCTCTCATCCGTTGATCCATCCGCTCCATCCGCCCCTCTTCCAAATGAGCTATCTTCTCGTTGGCCTAGTTGACGCTGTTGTATTGGATGTGGAAGATTACGAATAACATGTGTTCGCATATGAACCTAGGCCGAATATCCTGCCACGACGATCCCTACCACCCACAACGTCAAGATACGTCGGAGTCTCATCTACAGGTTGTTCCTCCTGAGACTGTCGCTTAATGGTTTGTTGTAATTAGCCCTATAAGGTATGACAAGTTTACATAAATAGGAAGGGATCATTATTAAGACATATATAAAATGCATTAAGTTGACATACATTCAGTTCTCTACATCGGTTGTTGATTAATGTTACACCGTCATGCTTCTTCATGTGAGTGTGCAGAAACAACTGAATAGGTGTAGGCTTGATGCCCAATGACTTTTCCTACATGAATAAACTAAACTATTAGATGTGAACTACAAATTATAAAAATTTTGGTAGAGTTTCGTCAAGTTGTATGATATTTGCCCCCTGTAGAACAAAGAAAATAACTCAACACATCCATAAGTGGCACCAGACATTTATACCATTATCATTATCTATAATACAACAAAGCAAAATATTTACAAAATAAGTGTAAAGTCGAGATACTTACAAGTCTATGTGTATGCTCCTAGTGAGTTATTGATCCTCCAGTATGTACGGGAAGACCCTCTCTACCAGGGCCTTCACGTCTGTTGGCCGAGTTACATCCTGAGATGGACATTACCGCAGGTGATGCCCAATACTCCAGCCAACGATTCCAAATTTCCTCCGAAATATAACAAAGTCGTGCACCAACCTTGTGTATCGCGTTAATGAAGCCGCGATAATGTTGTACGAGCTCGCTTCTCCCATATTTTATATATGCTCGCATCTAAAGAAGACTCCCAGAAAAATTCTTTCTGAATGAAGAAGAAAAAAAACTATTTTATTTAATGTAAAACTATATATCTCATTACACTGCATATATAAATATAAAAAGGAATTAAATATTTATTATACCTCAAACTCCTGAAAGTAAAATTGTTTCGTAGCTTCAGATATATTCTTCCACGTATAACCCTCGGGTTTAATCCTTTCCTTAAAAGTGAAAGTCATATGTCTGGAACTCATTCCAGACGGAACCAACCTAAAATAAGAAGTAATTTTAGTCTAGAAATGAACCGAAACACCTAAGGCTTAATCAACAGCAAATAGTGATTAATGTTATCTCACTTACTGGTCATTGATAACTGTGATATACTTTCGCCCATCATCTCCTATATATCCAGGCTAGTGGACCTCTCCTCCATCCACCAAAGAGGTATTGGATGATATATGAGTTGGCGAAGGGGATGGTGTAGCATGAAGAGCAGGAGGTGATGGCTCATCTGCGCGACTGGAGGCCGTGTAGGAGGAGGAAGTGAGTCAGTGCGAGTTGCAGACTGTGATGATTCACCTTAACAATAAGTTCCTCCGAACATCCCTCTAAACCTCGGCCACATAACCTCACGCTGTCTCTTTGGTCCCATATTGTTACCTGAAATTCAATGTTGATCGAATTCTCTACAAATATAACAATTTGAAAGCAATCTTTTACACAATATATATATATATATAAGGCAATGGAATTGAAGGTTGACAAACAAGTAAACAACAACAAATCAACTTCAACAATTATATAATTATGTATTGTTTAACAAATTCATACGAATACAACAAGAAACAACTTTTAAGCTTAGTCTAATAATGTACTGCATGATATAATTATTTTGTTTGATTCCATGTGACATGAGAGTCGGTAAAAGTAAATGAGTCCCCGATGTCTGGATTCCCTATAACAGTCTTGGCATGTTCAAACGAAGCTTTGGAAACAGTCAGACTTCTTCCACCAAGTGTAGGCTTTGGAACTCCTTCTTTCAATAACGTTTCGGCTATAGCCATACTTACAAAGAAAACAGTGAATGACTCGCCGGTCTTGGTATGAAAGACGAATTCTCCAGATGAACTACTAGCAGGGGGAACAGTTTTACCTAAAAATGTGAAGAACATTTATTAACTTCATTCCGACTTTCAACTACAAAATCAAGATGGATGTCATTGAAATGTTTCCATGCCAGTGCATTTGCGGGATGACGCATAACTCCATCTTCCTGTTCGTGTTCAGCATGCCATCTCATGTGCGATGCAGTCACATCAGAAGCATAAAGTCTCTGCAG
>JAOTAX010000009.1:27935468-27976116 GCA_025629825.1 Erythroxylum guanchezii | reverse complement strand
GTTCATCAAATTATCATCCCATTATACCAACCAAATTCACATTTTCCCCCTTCTATCACATACATATCGCCATATAACGTGGTTATCCATTCACAAAACACCAAAATATTGCAAAAAAAAAATGAAGACAAAAACTCATTAATTCAACAACACCCATGGTCTATAGTTGTACCTCAACGAAAACCACATTACTTGCTAGGAGAAGACGACCGGAAGCAGGACGTCGTGACCGGAAAGAGCTTCGCGCCAGAGGAGAAAAATGGGCGGGGAGTTGGGGAAGAAGAGAAGACAGCCGGAGAGGAGTGATGGGGAGATGAGGAAGGGAGGCTGTTTCAGCGTTTTAACCTAAACAAAATAACGTCGTTTTGTTTAAGTGAATTTATGAGCAGACTGACTGTCACTTCCATCCCTAATAACCGTCGGTTTCGATCCGCATTATGTGCCGACGGAATACCTTCCGTCGCAAATTTAAAATTTAAATTTCAGGTTCTCCAACAGACATATGTTTCCGTTGCCAAACATTAGTAATTCACGACAATTTTACCGACTGACAACATCATTCCATAGCAGCATACCGACGTATACTATTACGTCGGTAATATTCAGTAGCTCTTATTTGCCGGGATATTTTTCCTCCAAATTTGGCAACGGATATTTGCACCGTCGCTATATTATGCCCAAATACTGATAGAATTGAATTATCCGTCGCTAAGTTCATACGGCAAAAATTTCGTCGGTAATAGTCCGTCGCCACCTAACAATTTTCTTGTAGTTTTTGTACCAGGGTGGCACATTTCAGACAATATTGTGGTGGCTCAAAAGAATGTGCATTCCATGCTCAGATTGCGGGGTAAAAGGGGCTTTATGGCTATTAAAGTGGATTTGGAAAAGGCATACGACCAACTGCGTCAGAGCTTTATTCGGGATACTTTTCACGATGCTAGTTTCCCTTTGCCACTGGTGAGTTTAATCATGAGTTGTGTTCAAACTGCTCAAATGCGGCTGTTATGGAATGGTCGACCTTCTCAGGAGTTTCATCCCAGTCAGGGCATCAGACAAGGTGACCCCCTATCACCTTACCTCTTTGTCTTATGTCTGGAATGGTTATACCAACTAATTGAGGCACGGGTGGGAGCTGGTTGTTGGAGACCTTTTCAGGTTGGCAAGGCCGACCCTTTGGTCTCTCACCTCTGTTTTGTTGACGATATGGTACTCTTTTCTAAAGCTTCAGAGGGCCAAATGCTGGAAATTTTGGATTGTTTTGATCTTTTCTGTGATGCTTCGGGTCAACGTATCAGTACTACAAAACGAAAGTTTATTTTTCTCCTAATGGTCACCGTAATGTTTGTGGTAATATCTTTAGATTATCAAGCTTCGCTCAAACGATGGACCTTGGCAAGTATTTGGGGGTCCCTTTACTTCATAAAAGGGTAACAAAATCTACCTATTTCCATATTTTGCAAAAGGTTCAAGCTCGCCTTTCAGGATGGCGAGTAGAAGGCTTATCGATGGCTGGCAGATTGACATTATGCCAATCGGTTTTGGGTGCACTTTCTCTCTACACAATGCAAACAACAAAAATCCCTAAAGGACTGCTTTCTGAGATTGATAGCTATAGTAAAAAGTTTCTTTAGGGTGCAATTAAAGAGTGGTGCCGAATGCATTTAGTCTCTTGGAACCAGGTGTGCTGTGCTAAAATCTTCAGGGGTCTTGGGTTAAAAAAGTTTGAGGCCATGAATATTGCCATTCATATGAAGCTTGGTTGGTCAATCATCAAGGAGCTTGGAAAGCTTTGTAACCAGGTTCTATGTGCAAAATATAAGCTGGATAGGGATTTTTAGACGAGTTTGGTTACTAAACCAGATTCGTCCTTGCTTTGGCGTAGTATTTGCCCTAATTTTTCTAAGTTGATGGCAGGTGCTGCATGGTCGGTGGGTAATGGATAACAGTTTAGATTTTGGTATGATAATTGGGTGCATGGAGTTGTTGGCAACTTACTCTCTCATACTATTCTTGCGGTCCCTGAGGATCAATTGGAGAAGAAAGTGTGTGATTATGTAGACTTACATAGGGGCTGGTACTGGGGAGCTTTTAGCATGTTTCTTCCTCAAGATATGATTTTATGAATTGTTGCAACTTTCCCGCCCCACATCACCCAGGAGGCAGATCGTCTGTGTTGGTCATTGGAGCCTAGTGATTGTTTCTCAACACGTTCAGCATATCGTCTTCTTCAACAGCATATGTGGTCGAATATGACCAAGATTTGGAAGTTGATTTGGGATTGGAAGGGCCCTCTACTCATTCAGACACACTTATGGTTGATTGTGAAATCTCGACTTATAACTAACGATAGGCATTTTCAGCTGTTCCTGACGGATTCTCCAGTCTGCTATGAATGCCCGAATCATGAAAAAACCTTAGCTCATGTATTCAGGAACTGTTGACAAGCTCGTATGGTCTAGAACATTCTTGTTGATTTCAGTAGGCGGCAAGAATTTTACTGCGGTGATTTTAATTCTTGGTTTGTGAGTAATCTGTCCAATGATTATAGGATACAAAGTGATAGCCCTTGGCTTGTGCTATTTGGTGTTGTGTTATGGAAGTTTTGGGAATGGAGAAATGAGCGATGCTTTGATCTCGGCTCATCCAAAGTTCATCACATAGAGGAAATTCACTCTTTTGTTTAGGAAGTAAGTTTGGCTCAAAGTCTGCAATGCGATGTCTCTACTCCTCATACATACCAAGGGAGAAAAGTACTTGAGATTAGCTGGCAAAAACCACGAGACGGATGAGCTAGCCTTAGCACTGATGGATCCTCCAAGGATAATCCAGGCCCGGCAACAACTGGTGGGCTGATTAGGGATGTTAGCGGTTGTTAGTTAGTGGGCTTTGGTGCAAATTTGGGATTTTGCACGTCTTAGCAGGCTGAGTTATGGGCAGTCTAATATGGGTTGACTCTCGCTTGGTTACATGGGTATTTTAGGGTGGATATGTCTATAGATTCCGCCTTGGTGGTTTTCATTATTTCTAGTGAACAAAATCAGGTGGTTAATACTACGGTTTCAATTATCAAAGACTGTGCGGGTGCACCATATCTATCGAGAGGGAAATCGTTGCACGGATTAACTAGCTAATTATAACTATAGATTGCAGTTAAGAGTTTACTGGTTTCACAAAATTGTCGAGGGACTTTCTTCTTTACTGTTTGCAGACTCAGGTAGAGTCTTCATATCTCATGTAACTCATCTAAAGTTTTTCTTTGTAGAGCTTAGGCCCCTTACCTACCTAAAAAAAAAAAACCCTCTGCACGGTAAACGGTGGTTGTTACAATCAAATTTGTGCACACATTTATATGATCACACATTTATGTAACAGAGGATTTGGTCCTACAACAATTACAAATCAATCACTAATCAGGTAGTTGGTAATCTTGATATCGATTTTCATGGCAAAAGGGCGACAAGACTCGCATCACGTCCTATTTTGGATTCCACATCATTAACTAAAGAGAAAAGCCTTAATTAAATATAAGTAATTGTCCAAACAGGTGGGTGTAGCAGTTGGTTTGAGAAGGACATTGGAGATTATTTATTACTAGGATTACCATCATTTATGACGCATTAAGCAGCAAAAGGGTTGAAACGGAGGACAAGAAGACATGGAAGTGGAGGAGCTCCGTTATTGACAAATCCTGCTCTGTGTTGAAAGTCGTCTAAATGATGATCATCAATCTTCCAGTCAAAGCATTGAACTATAACTGCTATAGCAGTAACTGTGGTTGCAAGTGCCAAAGCTTTTCCTGGACATGACCTCCTTCCGGCACCAAATGCAATGAAACTAAAGCTGTCGTGTCCAACCAGGAACCTCTCTGGTCGGAACTCGTTGGGGTTATCCCATGTTTCTGGATCTCTCATTAGACCGTTGGTGTTAAGGAACACAACACTGTTTTGGGGTATGTAAAAGTTTCCTAATCTGCAGTCTTCTCGGGATTGCCTTGGTATTATAGGCCCTGGAGGGTGTACTCTCAGTGTCTCCTTCACAACTGCTTGTAGATATGGAAGCTTTGAAATGTCCGATTCTTCCACAACTCTACCACTCTTCCCCACAACTGATTCTATCTCTTCCCGTACCTTGTTGAATATTTTAGGATGGCTTTTGAGCTCAACCATCACCCATACTATAGCATCTGCCGAGGTTGTCGTCCCTGCAATGAACAGATCCTGTCTTGGCAGTAAGACAAGCAAGAGACATTGATACCATCTATCTATCTATATATGTATACATACATATATATATATATGTATGCATGTATATCCAATGCAATGAAATTAAGCATGCCCATGTAACGTACCATAATGAAAGCTTTTACGATACTCCTGCTAATCTTAACCTCTGATCTTTCATCTTTATACACCTGCAACAGAATATCCATCAGATCTTTATCCTGTGGTTCGTGATCATCATTCCTCGTAGCTCTCTGCTCGTGCTCATTCATTATCCTCTCCAACAAGTCGTTACATCTTCTGTTTACATCCTCAAGCTTTTTTCCATATACCCAATAACCCAACTTGCGTAGAGGACCGAACATTTCAGAGATTATCAATTTTCCTGCGAGCTCAAACGCCGATTTAACTAGATCTCTACACATCTCAGCCTCGCTATCTTCGCCGGAGCACCTGGTGCTCATCACCATCCTGCATATACCATTGTTTGTTGTTCTTAATATCTCACTGGTTATATCCACAAGCTCCTTTTTGTGAGCTTTGTCCACTAGTAGGCGCAAAAGCTGTTCGAGTTCCTCGCGTCTAACTCGCTTTGACTTTTGAATCTGTTGCGCTCCAAGCAGTTGCGTAACACAAAGTTTCTTCATGAACTTCCAGTGGTCTCCATATGGGGCCATGATGATACCTGATTCAGCAAATAACCCACTATCCTCAAAAACGGATTTGGGTTTACTAGAGAAAGCAAGGTCATGCGTGGTGAACATCTCAGTGGCCAAAGATGAGGATGAGACGACGAACAAGTTATAAAAGCCTAAGCGAAGATGGAGAAGAGGGCCATATTTGGAGGAGAGAGTGCACAAACTTTTGGATAAGTCTGAGCTTAAGTGATGAAGATGACCGATGAGTGGAAAAGATGGTGGACTTGGAGGGAGGGAGAGATGAGTTTTGCTGGTGAATTTCATGGACATGTACTTGAGGACTATGGTGGAGAAAATGCAGACGAGGAAGACGATGAAACAATATAGAATCTCCATCGTTTTGCCACCCTGCATATGCGTTACTTCCACATTTATAGTATTTGCTAATTATCAAAATGGCATCATGCATTCGGCAGAATATAAACAGGCGCCTTCAATTTTTGTGTTTGAGAGGCTTTACACATGGCGTAAGCATAGCTTTTGCGTAGTGCTACTTTATAACACCAACATTCAGCTAATCAGAAGTCGACGGGTTGCTTTAGCCGGGCAATCCTGTCGTGACAATTGTGCGACAACCTAGAAAAAATTATATGCGATTTTCTACGAGGATCATCAAATAACCACCGTAAAACGCATCTTGTCAATTGGGAGTCAGTCTATAAGCCTAAAGCGATAGGGGGTTGGGAATTAAACGTATTTGGTTTACAAACGATGTGTTACTGGCTAAATTAGGGTGGACCTTGTTCACTAAATCCATCGCTTTTTGGGTCCAGATTTTACGGGCCAAATATAGACTCGATACTACTCATCTACCCCACACGATCTCCAGGACAAGGGCTTCAGTCATCTGGAAGGAGATTTCGGCATCCTAGTAATTTGTTCGGCAAGGTATCAAATGGACCCTGAGCAACGAGAGGCGTATTTTATTTTGGCTGGACAATTGGGTAGACGAATGGGGACCCCTTATACATGTGGCTTCCTCTCAAGTTCTAGATAATCTTCGGTTTGCTACGGTCGCGGACCTCACGAATGAAAGGGGCAGTTGGCTTTGGCATGAGTTCCAACAGTACCTTCCGTCCACGGTTTGTCTGGAACTTGCGAATTTTTGCCCTATAGTCGACACTTTAGGAGAGGACAGATTGATGTGGGAACCAACCAACCATGGAGGGTTCACAGTGGCGTCAGCTTATGCCTTAATTGAAGGACGCCCCACGGACACCAAGCACAAGTTGTGGGAGATTATTTAGAAATGGGCAGGCCCACAACGCATTAGGTTGTTCCTTTGACTCGTAGCTAAACGAAAACTCCTGACGAATCAACAGCGAGTGGCCCGACATATTGTCATGGATAGCAGATGTCATTTCTGTGGGCAGGAAGAGACAACTATCCACGTGGTGCAGGACTGCCTGCGAGCGAAAACTATCTGGTGTAAATTTCCCCAGTAAGTGGTAGATACGGGCTTTTTCCAACAGGATGAGGAGACTTGGCTGACTTCTATCCTCACGAAGCAATCACAGGTGCAGCAGGAAGCGTGGGCCACTATCTATGGAATCGCTTGCTGATTCCTATAGAAATGACAGAACAATAGCCTGTTTAAGCCTGGATTTGTTTGGCCGGAAGATGGTACCAGAATCATAATGGATTACGTGGTGTGGATTGCTAGAGCAAGAAGGATGGAAAAATATGTTTCCAGCACAGGGCATACCAGTGGGTACATTCGTGGGGTGGCCTCCACTTTCAGCAGGTTGGGTGAAAGTCAATTCTGATGGCGCAGTGAAGCAAGGATCCACAAAGGTATCCACTGAAGGGTTGATTAGATATTGGCATGGGAGTTGGTGTGAGGGGTTCCAGCAAAACCTCGAAAGGGGCTCGCTCTTATCTGCGGAGCTTTGGGGTGTGTTCTCAGGTCTTACGCTGGCCTGGGACCTGGGCTATCGTCAAGTTGTGGTCGAAGTGGACTCTCTCGAGGTCATTAATATTCTCTCTGACCCACACATAATACTGATAGAGGTTTCTTTTTTGGTGGCAGGAATCCAAGAGCTCTTGCACCGGGAGTGGGAGGTTCAGCTTCAGCATGTCTTCCGGGAAGGGAACCAGTGCGCAGACAGCCTCGCTCATCTCGCTAGCATATTACGTCCGGACCTTCATATACTTTAGGAGCCTCATTTTGGAGTCCAGGAGCTTCTCCGCAGAGATTCGCAAGGAGCAGTGTATCCCAGAGCGTTGAATTAAGTTTGTAGTCTTCCTTGTAAACCAAAAAAAAAACTTCTTCTTTATTATGACCAGCTGAATTGTGATTGTAAGTAGAGGATGAGCAAATGGAGTTGCGATAATCTTAAGTTGGACGTCTTCTTCTTACCAATTTTTGTAATCAATTTTTAATAATTGGATTAAGAATTAAGAAAACTATTCAAAACGATGATCTTGTAGGGATAGAAGAAATTAATACTCGAGTGGTGCCAAATTAATATACTTTAGTAGTAGAAGTATTGGTCCAGGTCAGAGGCCGTTCAAGGAAAGAAAGTCCTTAAATTTGTATCTCCATCCAGCCATGTAACTCAATGATTTCCTCAACTTTGGACAAGCAACTTTTCTATTATCATTTAAAAGCATATGCTGCCTACAATGTAAGATTTTTTCAAATCTTCCTATTGTTCTTACTGTTGAGATTATGGTTCATTTAATGCTTAACTCTTAACCACCCAAATGTTAACGCTCATACTTCATATTTCATCCTCAGTGATGGGTGAGGCAATGAAGCAATTTAAAAATAGTTTTAGGTCCCCATCCTCTCACACACAAAAAGAAATTTTCAACACAATCGCATCGTGGATACAGAGGCTAGAAGATTCAAAAATTCAAAGACATTGCTGGACATTGGTGGAGCAATGGATGGAGGTATATATATTTTTCGGTTATTCTTTCGTTGCTAAATACGTGAATAATATGCATGTATCTTGTTTACACGTAAATGATCTTGTGTTTTTTAGATGCATGTTGTGACTTACATTTGATATCAGAGCCTACCGTGCTTCTACCTTGTTTCTGAACCGTTGAGAAAGTGTCTCTGTTATGCTCTGTTGCTCGTTGATTTTCTGCCATAAGAGATGAGCTTGAGTTTTTGAATATTTTCAACATTCTTTGTACATGGTGGATGTTAGAATCATGTTTTGATACTCCATGTTGCACCCAACGTTGACTGGATAGTAAAGAGAGGAGGGACGAGGATGACCATACATGGTGGCCTTCGGACGTCGCCATCCATGCAACATCGCATGGTTGGTTTTCTAATGTTTCACGCACGTCGACTCGTCGTCATCATCCCATCGCTGGCCACCCTCAATCTTCTGGTGCCTGTTGAGCGCCTACTGTGTCGAGTTGAAGCCAGGTCACACCGACCCGACTGGAGATTGAAGACGATGTCTATTGTATTTTTTTAAGAAATCATTAATATTAATTAAGTTAACATTAGTAATTATTAGGTTAATCAATACCTAACCCATTTTGTTGTGATTTTAATTATAAAATCATTTTGGTATTAATATTTTATGAAAATACTATTTTTAATTTGTATGTCTAACATTGGAATTAAATTTGACATGCTAGTTATAATTGCTTAATTATTTGCACAAATTATATGTGATTAATTGAAAATTGTGTGTATAAATTTACGGTCATTTTACATGCAAAATTGTTAAAGAAGACAACGTCGAGATTGAAGAAAGGTCACCGAAGGATGGGCCAAGTTAATCTTCAAAAGGGTTGGAAAGGTTGGGCCAACTCAATCTTCAAGTGGGCTGGATCCTCATCAACTCATAAAAGCCCAAGAAGCTTTTATACAGGCCTGACCCAAATCCAACTTTCATTCTTCTTCAGTATTCTAGAAGAGTTTCATTGCACCTGCACTTCATCAGATTAATTCACTCAACATTTCCAGCTGTACAAATAACTGTCATTGCTGTTTTGTTATAAATGACAACCATTAGATCAAAATAATAAAAGATCAATGGTCAACATCAATACTTGAATTATGTATAAATATACATGTTTATCAATGAAATAACGATAAAGTATTCCACAATTTTATTCTTTCATATTTAGTTCTTACAAAAATTAGATTAAATAATTTGTGCATTATTATTTGATTTATTTACATTATTTATTAATTGATGCAAATGTTTAGACTTTATTTAAGCTTAAGGTAATGTGAGTGATCAATATGAAACCGGACTCACACTACTCTCCCATTCCAAAATGCCCCTGAAATATTAGCTTAAAGCTTTTCAAACAACAACTTACCTAATCAATACCCTACCTACCCCAACCCTTCATCATCAATCACCATTTCAAAACCTATTTCACAAAAAGCCTTCCTACAATCATCTTGGGGCATTTAGGTGCGCTTGTTTTCCCTTCCTATGGTTTTACAATAAACACAAATTGGGTTTTCACACAAGTAAGTGTGTCTTTCTTGGGTACAGTCCTTTTCACAAAGGCTACAAGTGTCTCCATCCTAAAGGGTATGTTTACATTTCTAGACATGTCACATTCAATGAAAAGGACTTTCCTTATCCAGACCTTTTTTGTAAACCATCATCCTGCTTTACAGCATCTCCTAGCCTACCACTTTCTGTCCTCACAGATGCTATACAGGCTATTCCTGCTCAGTCTCGGCCAGTGGACTCTTCCGTGCAACAGACTCCTTCAATCACTGCAACATAGGTAAACTCTTCTCATAATATTCTATCTGATCCTTTATCATCTCCCCATACATCTCCTATACACTCTACAGACCAGTCTGTTCCCACTCCTATTCCTAGCACCACTATACACACTGTCCCTAATTCTAGTCCTATGCAAACCCGCTCCAAAAGTGGAATCTATAAGCCAAAATCTTATATTTCCATACTCTCTTCACCCACTAAATCATAACCACAAACTCTATAGAAGCTCTCAAAGATCCTTTATGGAGACAAGTCATGGCAGATGAGATTCAAGCCCTAAAAATGAACAACACGTGGCATTTAGTCCCATATAACTCATCTATGAAGCTTTTAGGTACTAAGTGGGTGTTCAGAATCAAGTACACGTCAACTGGAGCCATTGACAAATATAAGGCTCACTTTGTAGCCAAAGGGTTCAATCAGACCCCAGGTCTTGACTTCACATAAACTTACAGTCCTATAGTGAAATCATCAACCATCAAGGTCATTCTCTCTCTACCAGTTTCTTACCATTGGGACATTCAGCAGATAGATGTCAAAAATGCATTCCTAAATGGATCACTAATCGAAGACATCTACATTACTCAACCAGCTGGTTTCACAGATTCTGAACGGCCTGCACATGTTTGTAAACTAGACAAAGCTCTATATGGCCTAAAGCAGGCTCCGAGGGCATGGTACAACACTCTCAGGTCTACACTCCTACAATGGGGTTTAAAAAGTTCAATGTCTGACACATCCCTATTCTACAGGCAGAACAAAGGTTCATTATTGCTATTACTAATATATGTTGATGACATATTAGTAAGAGGGAACTCAAATGCAGAAATCAAGTTGATCATACAGCAACTAAATAGCATATTTGCTTTAAAAACATTGGGCAGTATTAACCATTTTCTTGGTTTTGAAGTATATAGGGACAAGACAGGCTTCTACGTTTCACAGAGGTAATACATTTTGGATCTTCTTGCTCATGCCAAAATGACAGAATGCTCACCATGTCCAACTCCTCTTGCACTTGGCACCAAGCTATCTGCTCTTGATGGTCATCCATTTGCTGATCCCACCTTGTATCGCAGCATCATTGGTGCACTCTAATATCTGTGTCACACACGCCCTGGTATCAGCTTCACTGTCAATAGGTTAAGTCAATATTTATCGAGACCTCTAGACACACACTGGATTGCTTGTAAGAGAGTACTTTGATACCTAAAAGGGACTACTACCCTTGCCCTTCATTTTCGTCCATCACCACAACCTCTGTCACTACAAGCTTATAGTGACTCTGATTAGGCAGGAAATCCAGATGATAGGAAGTCCACAACAGGTGGTTGTGTCCTCCTAGGGGGCAATTTGGTATTTTGGAGTTCAAAGAAGCAAACTACAGTATCCCACTCCAGTACTGAAGTAGAATACAGAGCCCTAGCTAAGATTTCTACAGAGGTTCTATGGCTACATTTATTACTAAGAGAATTAAGGTTTACTCTACAACACACACCAATTCTTTGGTGTGACAATAATAGAGCTCGATTATTTGCCCAAAATCCAATCTTTCACGTTTGCACAAAGCACAACGAAGTCGATGTACATTTCATACGAGATAAAATGACCAGTGGACAATTGGATGTGAGATATGTAAATACTGAAGATCAATTAGCAGACTTACTCACAAAACCGCTCACGACAACCAGAACGTCGATGTTGATCTTCAAACTTCATGTTTTGGTTCTTCCTCACTCTCGCCTGGCAGGGAATGTTCAAAAAGACGACGTCGATGTTGAAGATAGGCCAGCAGCCAAAACGTCGACGTTGAATCTCCAAGCTTCGTGTGTCAGTTCTCCCTCACTATCACTTGATAGGGAATGTTCGAGAAGACAACGTCGAGATTGAAGAATTTCATTGCACCTGCACTTCATTAGATTAATTCACTCAACATTCCCAACTGTACAAATAACTGTCATTGCTATTTTGTTATAAATGAAAACCATTAGATCAAAACAATAAAAGATCAATGGTCAACATCAATACTTGAATTATGTATAAATATACATGTTTATCGACATTCCTAACTGTACAAATAGCTGTCATTGCTATTTTGTTATAAATGACAGCCATTAGATCAAAACAATAAAAGATCAATGGTCAACATCAATATTTGAATTATGTATAAATATACATGTTTATCAATGAAATAACGATCAAGTATTCCACAATTTTATTCTTTCATATTCAGTTATTACAAAAATTAGATTAAATAATTTGTGCATTATTATTTGATTTATTTATATTATTTATTAATTGATGCAAATGTTTAGACTTTATTTAAGATTAAGGTAATGTGAGTGATCAATATGATTTTAATTAATTGGGAGTAGCCACAGTATTTCAAATTAATTACGATTATATATTTAGTTTTAAGATCACATTAAATTGTTAATTGTAATTAATCATACGTGATATGATAAAATCTACCCACAGGAATTTTGTTACATTTATATGATTAATTAGGATAGAATATCGGATTATATTTCTTAATCTACCAACAGGAATTAAAAGAAGGAACATAATTCAATAGTTTTGTCATAAAGTTATAGATGAATCTAATTGAGTAGAACTTTAACCCACAGGTAAGTCTTATGTCACTAGATTCATCTGTTAAAAGCATGATTTACATTGGTAAAGCATGAATTATTATTGGTCTCAAATTATATATAACAAGCATATATTTTATTTTTGAAGTTGCAGTTACTCAAACTGTGAATATTTTTGATATTAAGAGCGATATTCCTGAATTAAGAGGTGACAATTATAAGGTGTGGAAAGAGAGAATTCTGCTTCATTTGAGATGGATGGATATAGACTATGCTAGTAGGAAGGATAAACCACTGAGTATGACGGAAACCAACACTTTAGACGTTGTTGCTCTTTATGAGATATGGGAGAGAACTAATCGCCTCTCCGTAATGTTCATAAAGACCAAAATATCTGCTAGTATTTATAGTTATGTCGAATAACATAATAATGTCAGGGATCTATTGAAGGCCATTGATGAGTAATTCGCTACATCTGATAAGGCCCTTGCTAGCAGCTTGATTATTCAATTGTCATCCTTTAGGCTCACTGGAATAAACATATCATGCATACGAGGGACATAGCAGCTCAGCCAAAAGCCTTGGAGGTTACAATATCATAATCTTTCCTGGTGCATTACATTCTGTGAACTCTGCCCCAACAATATGGTCTTTTCAAAATCTCTTATAACACACATAAGGACAAGTGGTCGATTAATGAACTGTTGACCATATGCGTGCAAGAAAAGGAGAGGTTGTTGATGAAAGAGGGTGAAAGGGTAAATTTGTCTGTTTCAGGAAAGAAGAGACAAGATGATGTCAAAAATAAGGGAAAAGGCAAAATGTCTCCTCAGTCCGATATAAAGAAACCGTCAAAGTGTTTCCTCTACAAGAAGAAAGGACACATGAAGAAAGACTGCGCTAAATTTAAGAACTGACTCGAAAAGAAAGGTAATCCAATTTCATTTGTTTGTTATGAATTTAATATGGTTAATGTTAATCATAACACATGGTGGATTGATTCTAGTTATACAATCCACGTTTCAAATACCTTGCAGGGTATGCAAAACCTAAGGAAGCCGATGGGAATTGAACAATACGTCTATTCAGGAAGCAAGACGAGTTCACATGTGAAAGCCATTGGCATTTGCGGTTTGGTTTTTATTAGTGACTTTATTTTGTGTTTAGAAAAGACCTTTTATGTTCCAAATTTCTCTAGAAATTTGATTTATGTATCAAGACTTGTACGTTTTGGTTTTTCCTTTAACTTTTCAAATTTTGGTTTTAGTTTATGTAATAGATCTGAAGTTATTGGTTATAATACATTATCTGATGGTCTTTATTCCATTCAGCTACAAAATGATGATGCCTATAATTCGGTGCATGTCACTGCTGGATTGCAACGATGTGTTGTGAATGAAGAATCTTCTATGTTATAGCGCCGTAGATTAGGACACATCTCCATTGAGAGAATTAAGAGATTAGTGAATGAAGGGATACTCCGTACGTTAGATTTTGTTGACTTTAAGACTTGCATGGATTGCATTAAGGGTAAGCAAACTAACAAGTCTAAAAGGGTTGCCAAGAGGAGTACAAACCTGTTAGAAATCATACATACAGATATTTGTTGTCCAAATATGGATGCAAATAGTCCAAAATACTTTATCACCTTCATAGACGATTATTCGTGATATATGTATCTTAGTTCGTTCTAAGGATGAAGCTTTGGATGCCTTTAAAATGTTTAAGGCTGAAGTGAAAAATCAATATGAAAAACTGATTAAAATCGTGAGGTCAGATAGAGGTGGAGAGTATTATGGTAGATACACTTAAAGTTGACAAGCGTCTGGTCCTTTTGCGAAGTTTCTTCAGAAATATAGGATTATTGCCTAGTACACCATGCTTGGTTCTCCAGATCAAAATGGTGTGGCAGAAAGAAGAAACCGAACTTTAATGGATATGGTGAGAAGTATGAGGAGTAACACAAAACTTCCTCAATTCCTATGGACTAAAGCTCTAAAAACGATTGTGTATATATTAAACCGAGTTCCAACCAAGGTTGTCACAAGGATACCTTTTGAGTTATTTAAAGGTTGGAAACCAAGTTTGAGGTGTATACACGTTTGGGGATACCTATCTGAAGTGAGAATTTACAACCCACAAAAGAAGAAGTTAGACTCAAAGACCATTAGTGGGTATTTCATTGGATATGCTTAAAGGTCTAAGGGGTATGGATTCTATTGTCCATCTCACAGCACTAGAATTGTGGAATCAAGAAATGCAAAATTTCTTGAGAATGGCTTGATCAGTGGGAGTGGTCAATTTCAAGACATAGTTTTTGAAAAGGGTCATTATGAAGCTCAACCCTCTGGTTCAAATGATAGATTAATTGTCATTCACACTCCTCAAGTTGAAACAGGTGTTGGACAACCAGTTATTGAAGTTCCATAAGCTGCTAATACCAATTTAGTAGATCAAGTTGTAAGCGAGGAACAACTAAAAATTGTTGAGCAACTAGTTGAACAACAAGTTGAGCACCAGGTTCTTCGTGAGGATGATGATACAACATTGAGGAGATCTACTAAGGTTAGAAGGTCAGCAATACCTAGTGATTATATAGTGTATCTACAAGAGTCAGATTAAAACATTAGAGCCGAAAATGATTCTGAAACGTTTTCATAGGCCATAAGTTCTAAAGAATCGGACCTGTGGTACAATGCTATGAAAGATGAGATCGATTCTATGACATCTAACCAAGTCTAGGATCTCGTTGAGTTGCCAAATGGTATGAAAGCTATTGGATGTAAATGGGTATTTGAGACAAAGAAAGACTCACGAGGCAACATTGAGATACATAAAGTAAGACTTGTTGCCAAAGGGTTCATTCAAAAGGAAGGAATCGACTATACGGAGACATTTTCTCCTGTATCTAAGAAAGAATCCTTTCGTGTAACCACGGCATTGGTAGCTCATTTTTTATTTTGAGTTACATCAAATAGATGTGAAAACTGCGTTCCTCAATGGTGAACTAAAGGAAGAGATTTATATGAAACAACCTGAAGGATTCTCTTATAGTGATAATGAACATGTAGTCTGCAAGCTTAATAAATCCATATATAGATTAAAACAAGCCTCCCTGCAGTGATATTTAAAATTTCACGAGGTTATCACTTCATTCGGTTTTGAAGAGAATATAATGGACCAATGTTTGTACTAGAAAGTCAGTGCGAGTAAAACTTGTTTTCTTATATTATACGTGGATGACATTTTACTTGCAAATAATGATAAGGGTTTGCTATATGAGGTGAAACAATTTCTCTCAAAGAATTTTGATATGAAAGATATGCTTGAGGCATCTTATGTCATTAGCATCAAGATCCATAGAGAAAGATCTAGAGGCATTTTGAGTTTGTCTCAAGAGACCTATATCAATAAAGTTTTAGAGAGATTTCTAATGAAAGATTGTGCACCAAGTGTAGCACCCATAGTGAAGGGTGATAGATTCAGTTTGAATCAATGCTCGAAAAATGATTTTAAACGGGAACATATGAAGAACATTCCATATGCTTCAGCTGTTGGAAGCCTTATGTATGCTCAGTTCTGCACTCGACCTGACATCGCATATGCTGTTGGAATGTTAGGTAGATATCAGAGTAATCCAGGTGTTGACCACTGGAAAGCTGCAAAGAAGGTTATGAGATATCTTCAGGGTACAAAAGATTGCGTGCTTATGTACAGACGAACTGAGAATTTGGAAGTAGTTGGATATGAAGTAAATCACACTTTAGTATGGACTTTATATTCGAAATACAATATGCATAAGAAAGGGGGGTTGAATTGTGTAATCTTTTTTATGAATACAATCCCCTTATATATTTGAAAAACTTGCTTTCTCAAAAACTATTGAGTAAGAATATCACAATGTATTGCGATTAACTTATAAGTACTTGTATGAACAATAGAAATTCAAAGTTGAGGGTTAGAGAGTAAGGGTAAACAAGCAGTTTTATCCTGGTTCACCCCAAACCGTGGGCTACGTCCAGTCCTCAGAATCCTTTCTGAGATTTCACTATTCTTCTCAAAGATATAAGTATTCTTTTCACCGAGCCTCTTCAGGTCTCTTACAGCAAGTATTCTTTTCTCACTTAGCCTCTTCAGGCTCTCAGCTTTTCTTCTCTTTTACAGAGAAATATTGCGAGCTTTGTTACAAATAATAATAGCTCTAAAGTTTAGCACAATGAATACATTGTTTCTCAAAGTCACTAGCTTTCATAAAGTCTCTAACTCTTTCAAAATCGCTAACTTCTTCAGTCTTCGACTCCGACTCGTATTTATAGCCTTCATCTTCAACTGCTTCTTGATAATCGCTTCTTTCTTCTTAAATCTTGATCTTTGAAGAAACATTTATTCAATTGAGTTCTGTAACTAACTCAACCTGATTAACCTCCCGACGTGATATCGGGTCTTTCGTCTTATTTTCTTTCGTCTTAGTTTTCGGCTTCCGCTTCGTCTTAGTTTTGCGCTTCCGCTTTGTCTTAGTTTTCCGCTTTCGCTTCGTCTTATTTTTGTTTCTCTGCTTCGTCTCACTTTTGTTTCTCCACTTCGTCTTACTTTTGTTTCTCCGCTTCTTCTTAGTTTTGTTTTTCCGCTTCGTCTCACTTTTGTTTCTCCGCTTCGTCGTACTTTTGTTTCTTCACTTCGTCTTACTTTTGTTTCTCCGCTTCGTCTTATTTTGGTTTCTCCGCTTCGTCTTAGTTTTGTTTCTCCGCTTCGTCTCACTTTTGTTTCTCCGCTTCGTCTTACTTTTGTTTTTCCACTTCGTCTCACTTTCTAAAATTATTATTATTTGATTTTCATCAAAATTATTAATCGTGAAGTCGTTTTGATTTAACAGGATACTCCGATTAAGACTTTGCTGGCTGCATTGATTCAAGGAAACCAACATCTGGTTATATTTTCATGCTAGTTGGTAGAGCTATATCTTGGAGAAGTGTCAAGCAAACCCTGATTTCTACCTCCACTATGGAGGCTGAGTTCGTATCATGTTTTGAGGCCACCTTACATGGTGTATGGTTAAAGAGTTTCATATCTGGGCTTAGAGTTGTTGATTCAATTTCTAAGTCATTAAGGTTGTAT
The DNA here is from genome assembly GCA_025629825.1 of Erythroxylum guanchezii. Taxonomy (NCBI): domain Eukaryota; kingdom Viridiplantae; phylum Streptophyta; class Magnoliopsida; order Malpighiales; family Erythroxylaceae; genus Erythroxylum; species Erythroxylum guanchezii. Next base: position 27,958,765 of record JAOTAX010000009.1, on the reverse strand, counting down.
TACGACAATTCAGCTGTAATCTTTATGGCTAAAAATAATATGAGTGGAAGTCGAAGTAAGCATATCGACATTAAGTATTTAGCCACAAGAGAACATTTTAAGGAAATGGAAGTTGTCATAGAACAGATTAGCACTGATTTGATGATTGCAGATCCTTTAACTAAAAGCATGTCACCTAAGCAGTTTAAGGATCACGTAGTGCAAATAGGACTTGGTTCCATAAAGTGATTTTTATTGTACATTTATTACTTCAATGGAACTCTTATTTAATTTGATGTTTTCTCATATGTTTTTGTGCACACATATATTTGATTGGTTTTGAGAAATATCATTTAATTTGGACCTAAACTAAACATATGGTTTATTCATTAAATTTAAGGGCTAATAATAAGAAAATTTATATATGTAATACATGGAAGATAATACTCACTATAAAAGGACCTATCGCCATGATTAATATATTTGGTTTCTTGTTATGTTTGATGTTGGGTTAAATGGATCAAGTGAGAAAATGTATGATTTTTTCAAATTTTCCTACTATTGAGATTATGGTCCATTTAATGCTTAACCTTTAACCACGCAAACGTTAGCGCCCATACTTCCATGTTTCGTCCTCTTTGATGGGCAGAGGCGATGAAGCAATTTAAAAATAGTTTTGAGTCCTTATCCTCTCACACACGAAAAGGAATTTTCAACACCATCGCATCGTGGATACAAAGGCTAGAAATTTCAAAAATTCAAAGACGTTACTTGGACATCGGTGGAGCAATGACTGGAGATATATATATTTTTCGGTTATGCTTCCGTTGCTAAATACGTGAATAATATGCATGTATCTTGTTTACACGTAAATGATCTTGTGTTTTTGAGATGCATGTTGTGATTTACATACACAAGTTTAGTCCATTTTGGATTACGACAACATGCGATCCCTCTATAGATGGAAACTTGAAAATTGATCTTCAAGCCCAATAACCCTGCAAATTTTTGAGAATGGGAGGGCTGTGCTAACAGGGATGCTGATCATCGCGAAAGGAAATGGACGGTGTTATTATGTGCCACAGCAACTCCTCCTTCCTGATTCTGCCTCCTGTCCGGGGATAACAATCTGAGTTCCCCTGAGAAGTGATGAATTTCCGCCAGATTCATGTTCATCATTGGCAATAAGGGCTTTCTTGCTCACAATTCCATAAATCTCAGTCAGGATCGAAAGGAAAGCTGATTCAACATTAGTGGCCTCAAGGGCAGATGTTTCCACAAAGAAAAGGTTTTCTTTTTGAGCAAATTCTTTAGCATCCTCGACAGGAACAGCTCGAAGACTTCCCAAATCAGACTTGTTGCCTACAAGCATTACGATGATATTGCCATCAGCATGCTCCCGCAATTCCTCCAACCATTTGGCCGCATGATCAAACGACTGGCGCTTGCTTATATCATAGACGAGCATTGCCCCCACAGCACCTCTGTAGTATGCACTTGTTACTGCCCGATACCTGTTATTGATGCAAACAGATCGCGGGTCACATATTGTTTTGTCCCATTTGCATATAGGCTCATCAAACATTTTGCTGCAGAAAACAGGAACTCCATTTGTCTGTGCAAGTGTATAATAAATCATTGAAACTAAGTTAAAAGTTCAGGTAATCTTCTTCATCCTGTCTTAGCTTACAATTTCTCTATGGTATTGGAAGAGATCTCCACATAAAGCGGCCATCCTAAAGCTATAACATTCATCATTGGTCATTTATCTGATAATCCCAATACTATGATCAGTCGACTTGTTATATGAGTAAAAGCTGTAGGTGAACTGCGAGACTGACAAATAACTGATAGCAACTAAAACAAAGCAGTGCAGCAGAACACGTTGGAATTGAAATTGCCAAAGGGTATATTACAACTCCACCGTCTGATGATCAAAAATCAATGCTTTATAGCAGACTACGTTGCAAATAACAGAAAGTGGAGTGATTAGTTAAGCTAATTAATTTGGGCACAAATCAGGAATTTGGAAATTTTTGACCATAATCACATCTAGCTTGAGAGAAATGATCATTCATGAATGTCCCCAAGTCCCCTTAAAAGATCAATCAAAATGCATTACATCATTAGCTCACACAACCTTCAGTCTCTTTACATGAACTCCAGAAGTGGGAATAGGATTTATGGAACTAAAGAAGAAAAAAGAAGTATATATATATATGCGCGAGAATCGATGAACGAACCCATTTAATCAACTCAGAAACAAACTGTAATTTAACAAATCAAAGGGATTGCAGAGCAATGGAAAAAGTACCGTTCTTGACCAGCAGTGTCCCAAATCTGAGCCTTGACGGTTTTGTGATCGATGATAAGAGTTTTTGTCTGAAACTCGACGCCGATCGTGGCCTTGGAGTCTATATTGAACTCATTCCGCGCAAATCGTGCCAATAACTGAGATTTTCCCACTGCCGAATCCCCAACCAGCACGATTTTGAACACGTAGTCGATCTTCTGATTCAAATTCATTTGCATATTCGGCATCTTTCACCTTGAGTTTCAGGATCAACTCTACATATATATATATAAATTATAAACACTTACATATCAACATTGCATCTATTTCTCTATCTATCTAAAGGGTACAAGGATTTAGAGTCCGAGAAATTCATAAGAGGTTTAAAGAGCTAAAATGGTGACGAAGCAGACGAGAAGATTATACATATATACATACATACATACATACATGTCTTTGATAGGTGGGAACGAGAAGACAGCAAATTCTAAAAGAGAGAGAAGTTTAGAAATCAACAGTCTGTTTAATATTATGGTATTTTAATGTGTCCAATAAATCTCAACTATTTATTTATGTGGATTTTATGTGAATCTTGCATAAATCCTGTAAAATAAATAGTTAAAATTTTATTGGACAGAATAAAACAATAAAATTGAAAAAAAAATCTTTTCACTTTTTTATACCGAAGGTTGGGCCATTTAAACGGCTATTTATTTATTTATTTATCAGTATTTTTGTAGTCATCGACCACCTCCGCCACGCCCACGTTGTACTTTCCTAAGTCCTACGTTTGGTGAAGTGATGAAGTAAGCTTCATATGTCCCTGCTCATGTAATGTACTGTACCAGAAGACCGGACCACCGGAGGCTCGCAGTTTCTACTTTACAACTTTTCTATATTAGAAATACTTTTTGTACTTTTTTAAAAATTAATTTTTCAATTTTTTTTGTAATCTTATTTTTTAAAATAGATTTTAATAAAAAATAATAACTAAATATACACAATAATAATTATATGATGATTAACTCAATTATTCAATTTAAATCAAACTAATTAAATCTGATCTAAATTAATAATTTATTATAATTATTTAAAATTCCTACTTTAGTCACTTGGTTCACGTAAATATCATATATGTTTTGTTATTATTACTTAACTGGTATTAGTCTATCATAAAATTAGCTAAAAATTGAATAAAAATAAAAAATTTAAAATATAGTTGAAAAGTATTGTCCTTACTCAGTAAAAAATTTTAAGTTTAATTAAAAAAAGATTGTTAAATGAAAATTTATTTATTTATTTTATTTATAAGAAATTATTAGTTAATAAAAATTGACCGATTAATTAATAAATTAATAAGTTTTTAATATCAAGAGCATTAAAATAAATTGAACCAGAAAATTGAAAATTGAACCGAAAAGTTAAACAATTCAAAATTTTTACAGTTAACTTGGCCAAACTGATTAGGGTTTTTAATCACTAAAAAATATTTAAGATTTAAAAATAAGAGATTTTTCTAAAATTTATTATAAAGTACAGAAAAAAAAATGTAAATCGGTTTTAAGTTTGTATACGAATTGCCAATTCAAAGCACAAGGCTTGGTGGAATTATCCATGTTACTATTACAAGAAACTAAGAAAACAAGCCTTTTCTTTATATTGCTGGTGCTACTACTACTGTACTGTATCTGTACAGATTGAGATCAAGTAGGGGATGAACAGGGTTTCTGTTTCCTTGAACAAGTGCACTTGGCTCTAGTATCCGCCAATGTCTGCCAAATGAGAAACATGTCAGGCAAAACTGGATAGACAGACAGGTAGAGGTAGTTGATTCATTTCTTCTATATATATAATATATGTTAGTTACCTTGACCTGTTTCTGGAGGTCTTTAATGTACTCAACTGCCACATCTAACATATCTGCTGTGTTTATTTGCTGTTAACAAGTAATAGAGAGTTCAGTTCATGATCTGTGACAGCTTCTAAAGAATCATTTTTCAGACTGAAATCTCATCTCCTCAATTCATACCTTGTCCATGTTGGGAAAAAGCCCTTGCAGTTTTCTCATCCTCTCACTGATACGAGTCCTTCTTACCTAAAAGTTGATGAATATAAGACGTTTTTTTTCATTGGTATAATGGGATGAACCAACTTGAGTTTATGATCAAATACACACCCTCTCTGCTATGCTTCGTGGGTGAGTAGCACACCCTCTTTTTGCTCGAATCTTACAAGGAACAGAACCTTTAAAGTGCAAGAATTTCTCCACTCCTCCAGAAGTCTTAGGCAAGCTCAAGTGGTGGGTCAAGCTCAACCCATTTCCAGAAATTCCAGCCTGCAAAGATATATGATCATATTTGTCACAGAAAGGAACAATAGCTATTTTGATAGGCTATACCTTATCCTGATGAGGAACAATAGCTATTTTGATAGGGTAGAGTACCTTAACCTGATGATCTGAAGTGTTGAAGCAAGAGAACAGGGTCTCATCATTATCTCTCACTGTTTTAATCACACTCAACGAGTTGTCATCCCAATAGTCTCTAGTGAAGTTGGAGATGTAATGTGTCTTAGTATCTTTGGATGCAACAAAGCTTTCACCTTCCATTGCAGAAATCTGATGCAAAAGTCTCGACCTTGATGGCAAGTTTACATGGTTGCTCAACCTGCTAGTCGATGGACTTGCTTCTCCATTCGTCCCATTACAAGCTCTATAAGATACACCAATAGCTGTATTCAACGAATAATTTTTCAGCTGTTCATCTCAGTTCAAAGAGCAAAACTCAACTCCTTAGTTAAACCTATTAGCAATTTCTTAGGAGAACAAACCAAAGGAGATATACAGTAGAATTTTGATGATACAAGTCCATCTTGAAGTAAGGACTGAAGAGAATTACCATTATCAACGTTTAGATTGGATAACAGCCCAGGTGGAGAACTGATTTGTCTGTGAAGACCAGTGTTCATCTTTGTCATTTGCATATGATGGTCCAGAGAAGGGGAATTCATAGAGGCAAAAGAACTAGGCAGAGAATTCCCTGTACCTGCTGTTACACTATGACCAACCATCCCTGAATCTGTTATTTCTCGCTTGATAGCTGGTCTATCTCCGAATTCTTTCAAGTCATGAAAATGGGAATCACCTGAGGCTGCACCATTAGTTTGTGTCTGTGGCGTAAATCTGGAAAACAGAGCATCCATTTCAGGGCTTAACGATCGAAAATAGCTCAAGTCTTCACACCCAACACCGTTGCCTCCACTTCCATGACCGTTAACGAGATTATCAAGGAATGAGCTTGGTGCAGAGCGGTAACTCATCAGCCCTGAATTGTGTTCTTGTTGATGATAATTGTGGTGGTTGAAGTCCATGGAATCTTGGTTCTTTCTCAGTTCTCCTTCTGAGTACATGAAAGTATGACCATACGACAGGCTCATTGCTGAATGTTCCTGAATTACTAATACCAATATACCATGCATCATTCAGTGTCATCTTCACTTTCTCTTTTGTCCCGCGAAAAAGTAAAATTAGCATTTCAAAACTACCAAGTAACAATCAATACCTGAAGCTGACCTCCTTCAACCGAATTCCAAATCACGATGGTATGCTATTCTCGGCCCCGGAACGAAACTTCAACTCCTGATTTCGCTTGTTCTTCAAATTGGAAAATTTGAAATATCCCAAGAAAGGTAAAGCTTTTCCTTTAACGTAAATCCAACCTGAAAGCTACGCAATGGGAAATCAATTCACATGTCAGTTAAGGAAACCCAAAACTTAAGAGTTCATGCTTAGTTAAGTGGTCAGTTAAGGAAGCCCAAAACTTAAGAGTTCATGCTTAGTTAAGCGCGTCTGAACCTTCAAAAGAAAGTTACTTCATATATCTAAAACCGCAACATGTACAAGAAAAAGAAACCAGCTTTGCTTCAGCTAAGAATCTTTCCTGATCTGTTAGCTACAAGACAAAACAATTCACAAGAAAGTAGAGACTTTTTAAAACATTACTATCTTTAAGTGAAAAGAATTGAATACCCATTTGGGAAAGGGAGTGATCAATGTACCTGAGTTTGAATCAATCACTCTAATGTTTCTGTTTCTTCAGAACACTGAAACCAAGAAACAGAGCAAGAAGGGGTGAGCAGGGGAAACGCTGTCTCTTGTCTCTGCCATTGAACTGTACATTTATGGAGTCATTTCTTACAAAAAGACACTTGAGACTGGAGTTAATTGCTGAGGATGCCATCGGTGTGGTCCATGACAGGTAATCGTTCACGTTGACTAAACTCACAAGAATATTTTATTTAACTGGGATGTTTTGTGGAGTCTTCAGTTTAACGCTTTCTGGTATTTAACATAAGATTAAGAATGAAGCAGAGCAATGAACGGTCGGGGGTGAGGAAAACAACTTTGTCATCCAAAAATCGTCCAAAGGCGTCGTATTCGAATACTTTTACTTACGGGTCAAGCAAAGCCAAGTCTTGCGGAGAAGTTAAATCGTGATGTGCTGGTGTTAGCGTCGAAAGGGGGGGGAAAAAAACGTGGCGTAGCAGACGGGGTCCCTGGTGGCTGCTCTGCTCTTTTGGGTGTACAGAAGAGACAAACCTTTCCGGACTTAGGTGTGGGTGGGTCGTGTTTAGCCTCTTTTTTGGTGAACTACATAATTAAAAAAGTAATCTTTTTGTCACTACCTTTTACACATTTCAATATTTGTTTATACGTTGCTTCGGTTTCCACTATGATTTTTAATATGTCAGTCTTTGTTTATTTCTCTTAAGGTCTTTCTTTATTTGTCAGAACAGAGTATACTTTTAATATGAACTTAAAAAGAATAAAAAGAAGCAGAAGCAGCACCATAAAAGACAAATGAAGGCAAAAGATAACAGAGCATATCGTGTGAACATTCTGAGCCTTCCTTCAAGCCGTCATTGCAACAGTTCCTTCTATAATTTCGATTGCCAAGAAGAAAGTGAAAAAAAGGAGCCATTCATACCTAGACAAAAGCAGAGATAAATTAATAAGAAGCTCGTGAACACACACCATTGTTTCAGCCAGTACGTGGCGTGAGGGACATGGTTGTGTGTGTGACTTTGATTAGATCATGAAAGTGTTGACCCAAATGAAAATGAAAGAAAGTTAAAAGATTTGAACTGCTGAAATGGAAAAATAAGAGCAGATCACAGTAACATGACTCAAAAAAAATGTAGAATTGGTTGACTTTGATAAACGTCAACCCTTTTATTATTCAATAATCTAAGTATGCCATTTGACCAGAAATGGGTTTATGGTTCTTGGTAAAGTTAATGTTAGTATTAGTAAGAGGTAGTATTATGGAAGGGATTTGTTCTATCAGATAAGAGAAGATAAGAAGGAATCTTTGAATTTGATAAGTATAACTTTCCATCCCCACTTGGCTTATCAGCCTCAAACTTCAATACAAGAAATAACATCAATTTCTTATTGCTTGCTACAGGACTATTCAATCACTACTTACTTGAGCTTAATGAAATTTGTATGGTAGAAAAGGAAATGATTTAGATATGGGGAATATGGAATAACATGAATTATGCAAGGCAAAGGCATCTGTGGTAGTAGAACCAGTCCAATCCAAAGAGTGACAGAGGCACTTTTTCTACTATCCTCGAGAATCTCTTTAGAGTCACAAGCAGTACAGAATCATACAAATGCGTGCTTTTTTATTCTGTGAATGATGCTAAGTACAATTTCTGATGAAACATGGAAACCAAGTTCACCAAGCTGTTTAAACTTGAATTATCATACTAACTTATGTTTGGGATCTAATTTGCATTTGTTCACAAACCATTTACTTTATGTTTAAAGGTGAAAAGAAAGACTGATGTGAAACTTTCCGTAAATGCGGGAATAAAAGAATTTGTGTGGTATGTTCCTGCTTGCAAAAACCCGTCATTCGTCATCAACAGCACATATCCCGAGTACTCATGACCTGACACACACATATTCTTACCTTCAGGTGCCCAGTCCTGCATGATTAGTCTACTTGCTTAAAAGCATCTGAATTTACATCTCTTTTTTCCTTATAAAAACAAGAGCAATGTATAATTATAATTTTCTGAAGCATAATTTGTATTTAATATACTTCTTGCTAAGAAACTGGATTTTCTGCACGTCAGATCAGACAAAATTAAACACACTTGGAAACAATCGCCATTGTGATTGTTCAAAATGAACATGTAAAATGTTGAAACGATTTGTATTTGTGTTTGTAACACTGTCACATTTGACACAATCAATCCGTTGCAATCAAGACAAACTTTTATCTACAAGTACACTAAAACTCAAAAGTAGGACTTGCATGGTATCAGCTTCAAGGGGTACTCCGAACATTGTAGCCTTTGCTCATGCTGCTGTTATAACTAAACTTCATCCTTAAAACAGATGGAAAAGAATCACCAACTTTTACACGTTTGTTCAGTTTCAGGAGGATCCCAAATTCTTTGAAAGGTATAGAATCCTTCAAGACGTTCCTGACTATTACAAACCTTTGCAGGATGAATTGCTGAATATTGCATCATGAGAAGCACTCAGTAATACGCTTTTCGAGGGTTGTTCTGTGCAAGAGAACCCGAACACCATTAGCACAAGTTTAATCTTGCAACAATTCAGCAACCACATGATAACTTCAGACAACATATCGATGGAAGAACAAGATATTATACCAGAGGATTAGGTCTATATCGATAGCCAAGCATCATCCGCTTTTTATACTGCTCATAGATATCATCATCTGGGGCCACCTCACCGGGATTCTGAGCACCAACACCCAAGTTGTCTTTCTTTACATTACCAGCTGCAATTGGATCTGATATACCATTCCTTGAGCTCCCCAAACCCTCACCTGGGAATCACCCACTATGTCAGTACAATACAAGCAAGCATAATATTGTACAAGGATAAGTAAATCCATATACTTTTTGGAAAAATAAGTAAATCCATATATTGCATGCATATATATGTTAGTTTTTCTTTTGATTTTTCTTTTCTTTTTGGGTAGGGTTTCTTGCCTTCCTTCCAACCCATTTTTGACAGAAGTTTATGCCCAACATTATCAGCCTGGATTCTAGCCTTCTCTGCAGCTTCTCTAGCAGCTTTTTGAGCCGCTGCATCATTACAGGTAGACATAAACTTCTCAAGCTCCTCCTGCGGGATGTAGTCACCCATGTGATGACCTCTTTTTGCAGAAGCAGCTGTGAACAAATTTAGAAGTTAGTGACCATACAAGGGAAAACATGGAGATCATTTTCCAACACACAAACAACACAGAAGAAGAAAAAAAGAACCTTGAAGTGAAGCAGGTGGAGGCATCTCATCATTGTTGTATTTAGGCTGTCTCTTTCTCTCTTCCTGAGCAGCCTTCTTCATGTAGAACTCCATCATTGCTATTGGATCAGAACCAGATGAACTAGAGTCCCCTGCATTGTAGGGTAGATGAAATTGCGATTAGGGATGATAATGGGCTGACCCATGGGCCAAATTCAGGTGTTTTTGCAGGTTCAGACCGACAAGAGATTCAACTATTCTAAGCAAAACGATGTGAAAACAGACCGACCGGAGATTCAACTATTCTAAGCAAAACGACATCGCTTTACTTAGAAGAATTAGGTCTCAACCGAACCTAATTAAAGAAAGACGTTTTATAGTTTTAATTTTTTAAAAAATTATTTTTAAAAAATTGGCAGGCTGGCCCATGGGCTCTATCCCTAATTGTGATCACATATTAGACAAATAGTTAAAGGATTCTTGAACAAAATAAATCGCATCTTAGCTAAAGGAAACATGACATCAGTAAAAGCAAATTTCTTGAACCAAAAAAAAAAAAATCCTAAATGCAGAATCATACAATAGTACTTTTCAGGGTTCTCTAAGAGGATTTTCATTAATCAGCAATCTTTACAAGGGCAGAGAGATCCAAAGGATTTTTACACTATAACTTCGCGCATGCTTGTTTCACTTCTCTGTGTCTACATAAACTCAATTTCTTTGAAAATGGAAGTGCACAAAACATACCATTAATAGCCCTTCCAGTAGATGTTTGTGCAGAAGGCCCGGAATGGGGCTCTTCACTGGCTTCATATAAAGCTGAAGCAGGAATTTGGTAATTTGCTTGCTGATGTGACCTTTGAGAAACATCTGCAGATTTAGGAGCTGATGCGCTGATCCCACCTAGAAAAGACAGCTTGGAATGATGATATTTTGCACTATGGATGAAAATTGACCATTGAAAGGGAAATATCAGACAAAATAAAACAGATATGAAGACTTGCCCTTTAAAAAACGCAGAAAAATACTTAACTGTCAAATTAATTAATTTAGTGCCTTATATAAAAATAGGACCTAAGGTACAACTCAAACCATGTTGGATAAACACCGAAGCAATTAAAAAACATATATCCACAAAATGTGGGGGTCACCAAATTTTTGCAGCTTCAACAACAAAAGTGGTGGGTACATGAGAGTCAAAAAATTGTAAAAAAATACTAAGATATAATTGTATTCAGTACGATAACCAAAAATAAATCTAATGGACCTTAAACGTCTTTCTTTCAAATTTTTATGAAGAAGGAGAACCACTGACAGCTCAATCTGGAAGTACATTAGAACAGAAGGGTAGCAGACTAACCACCGACTGAAACTTTGGAATCCTTGGTCTCTGAAAAGAACTTTTCCTCCTCAGCAAGTCGAAGCTCATAATATTTATAGTCTGAGCAGTTCTTGTCAAATAGAAATCTAGAAGCAGCTCAAAAGACGTCATGGAAATAAAATATTGAACTTCCAAATGCAGAGCATGAGATTAACAATAAGATCCGTGTGTACAAAAATGGCAGTATAGAGGACGTACTTAAAAGGCGTGTCACCCGGATTCTTCTGTCGTGTGATATCCTCAAACTGCCTCCCATTCTTTGCAACAAAACTTGCTAGTTTGTCCGCAACTTTCTTCACTGTGGGATCATTTGGGAACAGTGGTGCTGCAGATCACTTATAAAACTGATTAATACCGAGAGCATGAACAATGGAATGCAAATTACTCTTTTTAGCAGGCGTGCCACATATGCCAAATCTTTCATTGAACATCTCTTTCCACCAATGTTGATTGATTATACATAAGCTGCATTCATGAGACGGAAATATTCAAGAATGTTTTGTACTCTTCAATTTCTAGTTCAAGATTAGGGAATGGAAAAGGAGATGCCCATCTTAATCTCAGTGCACATAACGATTAGGACATGTTGCACTTATCAAATAAAGAATCAGTGTATGACGAACTCATATTGAAGCTTTAAAAGGCAAAGGAAATGTATAGCTGTTTTTGTCAATAGTATAGAACCCCACTAGGCGAATCACTTAAGAGGAAGAGATTAAGGGAGAATATCATTTAACTGAAGTTTTCTTGTCAAGCATCTTTTGAACTGGGAGGGATATCATGGTTAAAAATAAAGGAAAGGGAGTTTGTAAGACAAACAGTGACTAACTTACTGACTTGGAACAAGTTCCAATAAGTATGCATTAGGTAATCAATAAGAGTAAACATACATGAACTATGTATGAAGCTATTTGGCATGCTTTGCTTGCATGTGTATGGCAATACAAGGGATATGAAACTACAGAAAGAATGCAGATTTAAATAATGACTAAATAGTGGCTTCCTCATTAATATCTTGTCACCCCAAGACACCATGTACCCAAGATCAGCAATTGAACTTCCATTGAAGTCCAACCAGATGAGAGGAAATCTATACAAGCAGTAATTACCAACATCAGTATGTCTGGATAGCAGTTCATAGGCATCTGGTTGACCCAACTTCTGCCTTTTTGCATCAACTGGGACATTTTCAGCGTCTAATTCATCTTCATCCTCCTCATCAGCACCCAGCTTAACAGCAGGTGCAACAAGCTTTGACTTCTGTTTCAAGCTGAATGCAAGTTTGCCTCCTGAAGCTGCTTGTGAGCTCCCACTAGCATCATTACGCTTCAACTGCATGTTAATTTTACCAGCAGAAGACTTGGGTGTCCCTGGAACAATTGGCTTGGGTTTAGAATCCTTTTCTCCAGCACCCTTGTCCTTCTCCTGGGATTTACCCTGGTCCTTTCCCTTGTCTTGTTCAAGCTGCTTGAATCTCTCCATGAAAGAGCCATCATTAACAAAAAGACTAGAAGGGGCACCTTTATCCATTGCCAACGAGTTCAGTATGCACAGGCTGCCAGCTGGAAGTCAACGATTAACAAGTGAGCTTTAAATATACCAACACAATTATGTAACTTGTGGCACAATCTCAACACTTGCGAGCTTCATCACTTCCTAATAAACAAATTATGGGGGTTTTTTGGTGAATACAGAATCAATAATGAAGATACCGGAATAACCCACGGTCCTGTAATAACCTACGATAGCTTATTATTCACAACATACTAAAACCTTCAAATCAGAACAACTATAGACTCCATATCTCGCACATAAGCAACCTCACAAAAGAGGATAAGTGAATTGGTTATTTTTCTCATCATACTTGCTTACCTGACTCCTCATCTCCCAAACCCTGACACTTAAATAAATCTTTGCAACATATTCCAATTAGAATGGATCTCGAAAAAGGAATCTTTTTCTGTATAATTTAAGAAAATAAAATCAATAATTTGTCAAATATTATTCATGTAGCAAAATACCTCGGAACCCACTCTCGCAGAACCAAAATCGAACTACGTTGTACCCGAAATACATAACACGTTTCAAGCATAGAATACCGTAAACTTTCAACTAAAATCACAACCAAACATAGTCACAAAGCCCTAGAACCGCATAAATAAGCATTTGAATTGCATCTAACAATGGAACCCTAATCGAAATTTCAATTGACAACAAAGAAACAAAAGCCCGTGGAAATCTTGAAAAAGATATACCTAATGAAACCAAAGAGCGATCCAGAACCGTGGATGCTTTCAGGCGATTCGTTATCACCGAGACGTTAAGAGCAAATCGGAGATGGAATTAAATAACGACAAATGTTTTCCCAATCCAAAGCTCAAAGGTGTACGTTCCTCGATTATATACCACGTCTTGGTGTAAGCTAACCAGCAAATTACTAGACTTACTGGAATTTGGGAAATTACATGTACGACCTTGCATTTAGTTTTACTAATTTATAATAATAAGGCTGTCTGTGTTATTTTTTATTTTTTATTTTAAATTCATTAAGAGAAATCAAGTGTTTATTTTTGGTCTTGGTTTTGTTTCTTCCTATTTTAAAAAATTATAAAATTTATATAAATTGAGTTTTATTTTTGTTTCTATTTTTCATAATATAATTTACTATTAACTAAATATATATTACTTAATTATTTAATATATTAATTTTTAATAAAATTATGAATAATTTAATTTTACTATAATTTATTTAATTTAATAAATATAACTAAATTTAAAATATCTTTAAAATATATAAATTTCAAATAAAATTTGATTCCATAATTAAAATATATTAAAATAATTATTTCTTTTAATAAAATAAAATAATTTGATTAATAAATATTATATAAGAAATTAAACTAAATTATTTAATTAAAAATATTTTTCTTTAAATTTTATTTAACATATAATTATTATAATTGTAAAAATATAACGTTAACAATTAAACAGATTTTTATTTTTATTAAAAAATAAAAACTAAAAAAACCAAACAACCATAATTAAGTGAATATTATTATTTTAAATAAATTTATTTAATTTAATATTATTCAAATTTTAATTTTAAAACATATTCATAATAATATTATTTCAAACAATTTCAATTTTAATTTTTAAAAAATATTAATTCAAGATACTGGCCTTTTTTTTTTTTTTCCAATGTTTAAGAAACTGCATTGGAAGATCTGTCTCCCAGTTTGAGCTGTTGCCATACCTAACTTCTTTAGAGGAGATTTGGGTCTTCAAACCGTAACCATGGTAGATGGGTTCAAATAAATAGCCCAGTCTCACGCTCAGTCCAAGCCATGTGATTGTATTAGTAAGACTAAGAGCATACATGTGCATATAAACACGTAGCATCGCACTGCATTAGAAAGAGAGAAGAAACTGAGATATGGGAGCTATGCCATTGTTTACATTCCTTCTCATCTCCGCTATCTCAACCGTCGTCAACTCCTGTCCGCCATCAGACATTGCAGCCCTGACGGTGTTCAAATCTTCTCTCAACGACCCATACTTTGGAATCTTCAACTCCTGGACTGGTACAAACTGTTCAAGCTGGTATGGTGTAAGCTGCGACCCAACCTCAGGTCGCGTTTCAGAGATCAACCTGCGAGGCGAGTCCGAAGACCCCATCTTCGAAAAAGCAGGTCGGTCCGGTTACATGGTAGGTTCCATAAACCCTTCAATCTGCAAACTTGACAAGCTCACCACTCTTATCATTGCTGACTGGAAAGCCATTTCTGGAGAGATTCCTTCATGCATTGTCTCTCTCAACTCTCTTCGCATTATGGATCTCGTCGGCAACCAAATCTATGGTTCTATTCCCCCCAACGTTGGAAACCTACAAAGACTCGCTGTTCTGAACCTTGCCGACAATAAAATCTCCGGAGATATACCTGCTTCTATGACCAAGTTAGCCAATCTTAAGCATTTGGACTTGAGCAACAACCGACTCTCAGGTGAGTTACCTGCTGACTTGGGAAACTTGAAGATGCTGAGTCGTGCATTGCTAAGTCGAAACCAACTAACCGGTTCAATCCCAGACTCCATATCCAAACTCTACCGTCTCGCAGACTTGGATTTAAGCACGAACCGTATCTCCGGTACGGTTCCGTCATGGGCAGGAAGCATGCCGGTTCTTGCCACCCTTAATCTGGATAGTAACATGATTCATGGTGAACTGCCTGGGTCTGTATTGAGTAGCAAGGGATTGGGTATAGTGAACTTGAGCAGAAATGGGATTGAGGGTAATATACCCGATGTTTTTAGTCCGACATCATATTTTATGGCTCTTGATCTGTCTTTCAACAACTTGAAGGGTCCGATACCAGCTTCATTGTCGAAGGCGGCATATATAGGGCATTTGGACTTGAGCCACAACCACCTCTGTGGTCCAATTCCGATGGGATCACCCTTTGATCATCTTGAAGCTTCGTCCTTCAGTTTTAATGATTGTCTTTGCGGCAACCATCTAAAGACTTGCTGATGAAGTCTTGCAACACCCCCTTCCTAAGTTGTAAGTGTAAGCCTCAAATATCACTGATGCAAGTGTAATCTTCTCTTTGAAAAAGCTTTTTTCTTGAGAGAAAATCCGATATTTAGCATAAATAGGTGTGATGAACGAAGATCTAATGTATTATATGTGATATTGTTAGTTTAATGGATGCTGTAGCTAAGTTTGTAGTTTGCAATTAGATAACGCACGTACGGCTAATCTGACCTCTTTTACTCTGAAACCTTCCACATGGACACTTTTCCATTCACTGAAAATGTTTCAAGACTGGCACGATTCCTTTTAAAAGAATGGGGATTAAAAAAAAACAAAACTGAGGGAAGTGGGTATTCACTCATAGTACGAACACTGATCACACCCCACCAGAAAATTGCAAAAGCACTTTAGTTCGTTCAATTGCCAATTTGTATCAGTAAGGAAAAACACAAAACAGCCAGCAACTAAGCAACCATCGTTTACTTTAGTCTTCCTGAGGCAAATTCATATTTACCCAGGAAAAAGGGCTCCCCTGAATTGCTAACGCGTACTGGTGGAGGATGGCCCATACTGAACAGCATTTAATGTTATCAATAGCATTTACTGTTTGCAGAAACAGAGCATGTACTTACCTCATACAGAGAGCGAAAATAAATGTCTTGTTGCTCCTGTCCACATCTACACTGAGCGCCAACTGTTACAATGCCAATAATACAACGGGAACAGCGAGCCACAGTGAACTCCGCAGCAATGACGATGCTTTAAGGTATCAATTGAAAGGGACAACTCCCAACCACCTTACCCACAGTTTTACAAATCGTTAGGGCAGAGTTTAATTGTTCATGGAACAATATTGTCACTCTCCAAGACTGCCGAACACACACCAGTAAGTTTACTCAACTAAAAATGGATGCACTCATATGAGCAAAAGATATCAAGTTTTAATCTCAGGGCACAGATGAGTTGATAAGGGGTTCTTTTGGTTTAAGTAAAATCGTAGGTTCGAACCCCTCTTATATATGCAGCTGTTCAATAATAGCTGCTCCACTAGTAACTGTACTTCCCTGCAAAAAATATAAGTTATTTCGTCTTGTACCTTTCATCACCACAAGTGTCCCATACACAGCTTTGAGAACTTCACCCTCTATGGTGATCTTGATACTCTTATATTCTAATGCTCCTAATGAGATAAGATTCTTCTTCATATCCGGTACATACCGAACATCACTCAATTCTCTGACTGTTCTATCGTGCATCTTCAAACAGATTTTGCCTATCCCTTGTGTTTGGCAGGCATTATTATTTCCCATCAAAACAACTCCACCATCTAGCTCCTGGAAGCTAGAGAACCATTCCCGAAAGGGACATATATGATAAGTGCAACCTGAATCCAAAATCTACTCCTTGGAGTGACCATCAGCAGATAAACTAGTCAAAAGCAAACTCGAAATCATTATTTTCAGATTTTGCAACCGTTGCTACAGAACCCACTTTCTCCTTCTCTTTGTTCTTCAATTTGGGGCAGTCTTTCTTCCAATCACCCTTTTGGCGACAAAAGGCACATTCATCTTTAGCAGGAAACTTCCCTCGTGACTTTGAACGATATTTTCTCTGCTTCCCTTGTTTTCTTTCCTCTGTTCGTCCCCTTGCAGTGAGTGCCTCAGTTTGTGAATTGTGAGTCTTCAGTTCCTTCTTACGAGACTCATGATTCACCAACGTTGCAAAAATCTCATCAAATTTCACCTCGAATTTTCCATACAACAAAGTAGTTGTTAAATGATCATAATCATCTGGTAATGAATTTAACAAACATAGTGCTTTATCCTCGTCAGAAATTTTCACATCAAGGTTTGCTAAATCAGCAAGTATTTTATTATATATTTTTGTTTTCTATTTTCTAATAGGATTGGGTTAATTTTGGGTCTCTTGGAAAATTGAGTGATAAACACTATTGTATGCTCTCATTGTTATAGTGCAATACTCAGTCGTCTCCAAACTGGACGTAGACATTGCCGAACCAGTATAAAAATCTTGGTGTTCTTTTATTTTTCACTCCAAATTTATTCACGTTTCCGCACAACAAGTGGTATCAGAGCTCTAGTTTTTCGACCGGGGTGTTGGAGGAGTGCAAATATATTGGAGCTACCGTGCCGGTGAACAATGTCGGTCAACAGTACTGGTAAATAGTGTCGGTGAACAGTGTCGTGCTGCAATATCGGTGCTACAGTCCCCTTGAACAGTGCCAGTGCTACAGTGCTGTGAACAGTATCATTACATATTTGTGAATAGTGACAAGTAGATAGCTGGAGATAAAGACGAGCCCGTAAAGAGGGAGTCGATATCGTCATTGTCGACACCTACATCTAATAGACATCCAATCACTACTACAAGATTAGATGTTGATAAATTTAATGGCTCTAATAATTTTGGTATGTGGCAGTGTGAAGTTATGGATGTGTTGTATCAACAAGAGTTGGATATGGTTATGGGAGATAAACCCGAAGATATGGATGAGAAGCAGTGGACGCGAATTAATCTCCATGCTTGTGCTTCTATTCGATCATTCCTTGATAAGGAGCTGAAATATCGTTATATAAAGGAAACTTCTGCTAAAGAGTTATAGATGAAATTGGAAGAAAAGTATATGACCAAGAGCGCAGAAAATCGTCTCTTCTTGAAGAAGCGGATCTTCCAATTTCAGTATCGTCCAGGTATTTCTATGCACAAACACCTCAATGATTATAATAAAATACTTGCTGATTTAGCAAACCTTGGTGTGAAAATTCATGACGAGGATAAGGCACTATGTTTGTTAAATTCATTACCTGATGATTATGATCATTTGAGGTGTTCGTGCATAGAAATACTTGGACGATACTGAAATCGGAAGAGCCGCTTCTTCAAAGAAGAGACGATTTTCTGCGCTCTTGGTCACATACTTTTCTTCCAATTTCGTCCATAACTCCTTAGCAGAAGTTTCCTTCATATAAAGATATTTCAGCTCCTTATCAAGGAATGATCGAATAGAGGCATAAGCATGGAGATTAATTCGCGTTCACTGCTTCTCATCCATATCTTCGGGTTTATCTCCCATAACCATATCCAACTCTTGTTGATACAACACATCCATAACTTCACACTGCCACATACCAAAATTATTAGAGCCATTAAATATATCAACCTCTAACCTTGTAGTAGCGATTGGATGTCTATTAGATGTAGGTGTCGACGATAACGATATCGACTCCCTCTTTACGGGCTCGTCTTTATCTCCAACCATCTACTTTGTCACTATTCACAAATATGTACTGATACTGTTCACAGCACTGTAGCACTGGCACTGTTCACGGGGACTGTAGCACCGATACTGCAGCATGACACTGTTCACTGGTACTGTTCACTGACACTATTCATCGATACTTTTGACCGACACTATTCACCGGTACTGTTGACCGGCACGATAGCTCCAATATATTTTCACTCCTACAACACTCCAATAAAAAAACTGGAGCTCTGATACCACTTATCGTGTGGAAACGTGAATAAATTTAGAGTGAAAAATAAAATAACAACAAGAACACCAAGATTTTTATATTAATTCGACAATGCCTACGTCCAGTTTGGAGACGACTGAGTATTTCACTATAACAATGAGAGCATACAATAGTGTTTATCACTCAATTTCCTAAAAGACCCAAAATTAACCCAATCCTATTAGAAAAGAGAAAACAAAAAAATAATATATCTATTTTTTTTCTTTTTCTCTCTCCCTCTCACTATTTTTCTCTCTCTTTTCTTTCGAAATTGTGGCTCTTCCTCTCTTCTGGAAAACTTTCTACTCTCTCACACTAAACAACTTCTCCAACTTTCATCTCTTTCATTATTCTTCCTCCTATTTATAGAGAATTTCATGAGTGTGAACAATAAGTATAAAAGTTAACTGTACTGCCGAAATCCACTAAAAAAACTACCGTTGTTAAGTCAACGATCACCGAAAGCAGGTTGAGATTTCTGACATTTAGAAGCTGAGATTTCTGACATTTTTTGAGCCAAACACTCAACATGAAGCCTATGCAATTACAGTAGTGGAAAAAGAATACAATTAAACAAGTTTCTCCGTACTCACCACTCGCAGTGTTGGTAAAAGATTGGAAGATAACGTAATTAATCAACAGACATGAGCACCATACTTCTGACTCCCTTTCTCAGGCTTGCCTTTGCTTTCATAGCATAAACCCCTCTTTTATTGATCAAGAAACTCTTCAAGCCTGATTTAGGCCTCAGACTTTTCTTCATGATTCACCCAAAATGATTTTATATTTGCTGCTCGATCCGAATAGTTGCCTTCACCTTTATCACTGTTTGAATCAATCAAAGCTACTATGCTACTGACAACTGAGGTTATTTTCCTCACAGAGTAATATTTCAGTAGATTGCAAGTTTGAAGGAATTTCAATAAAGTTTGAAATAATCAAAACAAAATCATTGATTAATCGTTAAAATACGCAAGACTGCCATGAAGGTTGTCCTTGACTACTAATATCAGTTGGCAACCTCTTCCGGCCCTGGATTCTATCGGAATGGACAAATACGAAGTCAGCAGAAATCTCCATCAATCAGAAAGTCACATTTCAGATTCAAACCCGATATTCCAAAATCCTTCAGGAGTCATAGGAGGAATGTACTTGTATCGATGCCTAGAAACACCATCATGATGCTCACAAGTATGTTTGTTACCATCTGCTTCCCGGCCTCCATTATTAGGAAGAACCGCATCATAGAATTGTTTACACTGGTTACATTCAACTCCTTTCAAAGATTCGCGCGCAGCTTTCTTTCTAACTGACTCAACATCTTTGAAGCTTTTGTTGACAACAAGTTGATCTTGTATCTGCTCCTTTTCTTCTCTACTAGGCTCGGCATTTATATCCTTCGTTTCTTCATCACGACAATCAGGATTCACAGCTTTTTTATCTGGAAGATATTGCACTTCTTCCTTCATAGCCTCAATCAAGCCATTCTTTATGTTCTCAAGTGGAGTGTGGAGGAAATCATCATGAGGGTCATTCCCATCTTTGCATTGGACAGACCTCGTATCTATCCAAGAAGAAGTTGGCCGTTTTCTGCTGCTTATAGGAGCAGATTTTGAAGTGGGAGGAAGTTTTGGAGCTATAAAACCGGAAGTGGGGGAGTTAAATTTCGATACTGGAACGGAAACAACCACTTTATCCACCATGTCAACACTCGAGCCACTATCGAGTTTCAGTTTCTTCGTCTCGCAACCAGCTCCAGAGGTATGCAACTCTTTGTTCTTCCCATCTAGCGTATGTAAAGCAGTTTGGTTAAAACCAGAGATATTGATATTAGCAATCCATATCCGCAGGCCACTAGATTAGTCTTGTCAAGATCTATAAAAGCTACAAACATAGCGCATAATAAAATGAACACAGGAGTTATACAAAATCATTAGAGATGTTGAACAATTTGACCTAGTACGGTGTTCATATTACTATACTGTTATGTACTACAGTTGTGTATAAAATGATAATGTAGAGTATCAGAAGAGATTCTACCAGTTGAAGTTGACAAATTTTGCTGGTGGTTCAGTGAAATACATCCATTCTCAGATCGACCTTGCCCAAGTACATTGTCCCTTGTAAGACCAAACTTCGTGCACAGAAAGTTGTACTGAGACTTGAGCCTTTTGTAAGCCTCAATAACATCACTTCTCTTCTTTTTCTCAGCTTGAAGTAATTGGGAGGATTTCAATTCGATCTCGTGAAGCGACTTCTTATATGAATCCTTTCCTTCATCCACCTTGTCTCTACTGCTAGTGGGATTATTCTGCAGGTCTTTTAACATATCCGATAAACCTTGTACTCTGTCCATAAGCAGTTTTCTATCATTTTCAGACTCCTCTAGTTGTTGCTTTTGCTTCGATAGCTTCACAACATTTCCATCAAGTTGCTCTTGTAATTGAGCTTGTAGTGCTTTCCCCTTGTCAAGTTCTTCAATTTTTTTCTTCAGCTCAGCTTGGAGATGGCTAGCATTCTCCTCCGCAGATTCCAATTTCCGGACAAGTTCTTCATTCTGCTTTTCACGTTCAGTCAACTTGGCTCCACTATCACCCAAGTAAGAGATCATCTTATTTAGATGCCGGACTAAATTCTGCCCCTTTTCCTCTTTGTCAGCCACCGTTTCTCTCTCTCGCCTAAGAGAGTGTTGGAGCTCTTCAATCTCTCTTTCTAAACTTTTCACTTTGGCAAGTAGTCTCGTCTCTGCATCTTCATGCTCTTTCAACTGTTTCTCTTTTTCAACAATTAAAGAATCTTTTGTTTGAACCATATTCTGCAACTTAACCTGTAAGTCAATTCCCTCGTCAACTTCTTTAGACTTGTTCAAAAGCTTGCGTTCGCGCTCATCAATTGTAATCTGTTGAATTCTAATATCCTCAGGTAACTTCTCCTTGTCAATCTTGAGATAGTGATTTTCCTCGGTGACTTGTTTCATCTGCAACTCAAGTTTTTGAATTTGGAGCAAGAGATCATTTTCCTTGCGTCTCCATATATCATCTGCTTGTTTCTTGGCCTCGGTACAAAAATTCTGCAAGCGTTTAGACTTGGACAGGAAGATAGGGTAAAACTCGTTGCAGAATATGTACTCAATCTGAGAAATCCTGTCCTTGGTGTCCTGGATTGTACCAACAAGTACAGCACTAAGCTCATAGGCGTACTTCTCATCACCATTATCCAGAGAACTCTCTAGTTCTAGTTCAGTGGGGTGGCTAAGTTTCATCTCCATCAAATTTTGAGGGGGTAACAAAACAAGGACATCCAATTAAACTCCCTTCCAACCAGAATAGACCATTGTAACTAACAAACTGCGTGAAAGACAATCAACTTGCTACGATTTCCACATACATACAAAATGACGTGAAGATTTAAAAATAACAACATTAAACTGTATACCGGAGCTTGGGAGTACAAGAGAGATGAAATGATGGAGACGAGAGTAACAGAAGGAGGCAGAACTGACCTCATTCCAGATTGGTTGGTTACACAATCAACTTGCTTCCAGTTCCGTCTTTCTGGATCCGCATCTAAGAGAGACGGCAAGGAACTAGGCGGGACTGCTTGGATATCCTTCTACGAACAACTTGGCGGTAAACCAAATTTAAGTTTAAAAAAGAGGCTCGGAGGTTTAAAATTAACAGAATTTTATTAGATTAATTGAAAATTTGAAATTGAGTCAAATTATATGTAAAACCCTATAAAAAACTAAAAATATATATAAAAACTCTATAAAAAAGTAAAAAAAAAACCTTTCAATTATTTAAGAAATTCAAAATTTTTATTAATTAATTTTTTTTGACCAATTAGATATTACTTATAATTCAATTCAACTTAAATTAATAGTTTATCTTTATTAATTTAAGTCAATCAAATATTATATTATAATTTAAATTAATAATTATTTAAATTTAAAATTTTAATTAACTAATACTTATAATTTAATTTGATTTAAATTAATAACTGTTTTAATAATTAATTCAAATTAAATTTATCAAATTTAAGTCAATTTATTAATTGAATTAAATTATAACATCAGTGATATTTTTATTTATTTTCTCATTATTTTTAGCTAATTAAGGAGAGGCTTTTACCGTTATGTGAATTTTTTAAATCTTCTAAACTTTTTTCCTTCAAATCATTCATTTCATAGATAGCTTTAATATTTTAATTAAGTAGCACTTATATCCTAGTTATTTAGCTTAAATAGTTTCTATTTTAGCTACTTTTTTTTTTTTGGGGGGGGGGGGGGG
>JAOTAX010000009.1:27904841-27919068 GCA_025629825.1 Erythroxylum guanchezii | reverse complement strand
ACGACTGTTAGTAAGCTATGAGAATGGGCTATTAGCCTACGATTGGTGGTGGTAGGTGGCGGCTGTGACGGCGAAGATATCTAAAGATAGATCTTCACTTCCTGTCGTTCTGGTTCAGTCGAATCGGTTCATTTGCATTTGGAGTGGAAATGTATTACTGTTATGTTATAGCGTGACTTAGTTGTTTCATTAATTAAAAACAGGCAAACAGAACAAGATGCAAGAATTAGAAAGTTTCAATCTTTTCATTGAATTACAACAGATCAGATGTTGAACATCAAGAACAAAAGAACGGATCCCTCTATGTTTTGTATTTCAATGTATAATTTATTGCAAGTAGAGAGCAATGAATGAAGCAAGTGAGGCTCCAAGCAAAGAACCAGCAAGGGGCAAACTGACAGAGGCAGA
Source organism: Erythroxylum guanchezii (assembly GCA_025629825.1). Lineage (NCBI taxonomy): Eukaryota > Viridiplantae > Streptophyta > Magnoliopsida > Malpighiales > Erythroxylaceae > Erythroxylum > Erythroxylum guanchezii. Next base: position 27,918,660 of record JAOTAX010000009.1, on the reverse strand, counting down.
GCTTGTTGGTGCAGGTGCAGGAGCACTCTGCTGAGCCACCGCCGCACTCAACGACGCGACGGCGAACACGACGGCAACAGCTACCTTCTTCTTCGTCTCCATTTTCCTTCTTGAAAACTAAACTTAGGCAAGGCCAAGGGACAAAGAAAAGCTTTGAGAAAAGACCTGAAAAGCTTCTCTTTGCCTGCCTGACAAACACACAGGCATTACAGGAGCTACTTATAAGTATTTCTCAATGCTATTCATAAGGGTAAATGTGAAATCTTGCGTGGATTAGTTCTTTGGTTGGAACGAGTCTTAAGAAATTATTAAACCACCGGCTCAATTTGAAGAAGACCGCAAAACAAAACAGTTGGTTTCAAGGGTATGTCGGACTAATCGGTAGGCTTGTGACGTGAACGAGTGAGAGAGATAAAGAATACTTATTTATGGTCTTTCCGTTATCCTTTGCTTAACAAAGTTGCATTTACAAATGGACAGGTGTTCACAGACTAGGACAAACGTAGAGTAATAAGAACTCATTTATAAATGGACCGGTGTTCATAGACAAGACTAGGACAGACGTACCGCCTCTTTGAATAGGCTTTTGGTTTACCGATAAGTAAATTTTTTTTCACAAAAATCATTTTTTTTAAATTAGTGTTTAAGTTTAAAATAAAAAAATATTTTTTAATAGTTATGATCTCTTTGACGGTGAAAATATAACATTTTAAAAAGTTTAAATTTAGAGCTTCTTTTTTAAGTAGCTTTTTTAAATCAATTAATGAGTATATTTTTTAGTCTCTTTTATCTTTATATTTTATACATAATTCCTACAATATTCACAAATTTATCTTCCGTTTATTATGTATTTAATTATTTACTCAATTAAGATATTTATTTTGAAATTTATATAATATTATTTGACTTTTTTATGTTTTAATGTTTATTTTCGATATTAGCTTAGTTATGTTATAATCATATATTTTCATTTATATTTTATATGGTTTCAAATTATATAATAATTAATATATTGTATTTTGTATATTATTTAATATACTTTAAATAATATTTATATACATAAAATATTTTTTATTACAAAATAAAATATAGTTAAAATTAAAAGTACTTTTTATCTTTATATTGTCAAATAGTCTATTGTATGAAACATTTTATAAAAAACTTTTTTTTTACTGACAGCCAAATAATCAACTGACTTATTAGAAAAGCTCTTCTCAAGAAAGATTTAAGGAAAAAAAAAACTATACTGATATAAACCCAATCAATTATAGGCTTAGAAACATGTGATTCTGTCCACTATTATTGTGAAGAAATTTAAGATTTAGAAATTTTAATATTTTTAAATTAGTATGAAAATGTCATAAAATTAGTTTAAAATATGGAATAAAATTAAAAATTTTGAGAAATAATTAAAAATTTATTCTTACCTAAAAAATTGAAAATTTAATTTTTAAAAAATATTATTGTTTTGATTTATAAATGCTTATAACATCAAAACTAGTTAATAAATTAATCAATTTTTGGTAACAAAAATTATTATATTAAAATATAAAAATAACCTATGTAAAATTTTTATAATTTAAATTGATCAGTTTAGTTTGGAAAACATTAATATTTATTAAAAGCGAGAAGAGAGCTTAATTATGTGGGCAGTTATATACCCTTTCTGGTCATTGTAAAGGTATATATATAAACAAACGGAGACAGCTAAATCCAACGCTAATGTTGTCTTTTGGTTGGGGTTCCATCTATTTCAACAACAAAACGGGCACCTTAACCAAACACATATGAGTCGAGGATGGATGTACGAACGTGTCGTGTTTGTTCAACTACATATAAACAGAATAGCGAACCAAAGATAATATGAACAGAATAGCGAACCAAAGATTAAAAAAATAACGAACTCTTCATAGATGTATCCAAATCTCTATGTCTGTGATGCTATAAGCAAGCACGCCTTTATTTTAGTTCATAAAAAAACAATAATACTAACAATCACTCATATATAGAGAGAGTATCAATCTTTCCTAGAGGCCTAGTAATAAGTAAGCCATTAACGATAGAATGAATCTAGTGGCTGCGGAGGAGAGCCAACATGGAGAAGAAGAGAGAAGAACAAACGACAGCTCCAGACATTCCCAATGAATACGCAGCTCCTTTGTCCATTGAAGGCGACGGTGACGGTGATGATGATGGAGCAAGATCACCCAAATCTTGGGCTGAAACGGAGGCAGCCAATAAACTCACAACAGCTACCATAACCACAATAGCGAAGTTCTTCCTCAATGCCATTTTCTGATTCTTTAATCAAAACAAAAGAGCTTTTTTCAAGAACAGAGCAGTTTGAGTTTGGCTGGATTTGAGAGAAAAGGATGAATGAGGCGTATATATAGGGGTCAGGGCTGAGGCTGAGGAGCCTTAGGGTTGGTGTAGTAAAAACGCGTAGACCCCACGAGAAGACGTGGACAGCTGGAAGGCTTGTCTGGCCTATTTTTTTAATTTAAGGACATTTTCAAACGGTGAAAAAGTCAAGAACATAAAGGTTTAAGTGTAAAGTGTTCAGGATGTAAGGGGACACCTGTGGTTTTGTGTTTTCTTTCCTTACAAGACAAGTTAACGAGGGAAACAATTGGCTGTCCGGAAAGGGCAGTGAAACGGAAAGAATCGTCAGACAGACACGGCGCAGCAATTTACGTGTGTGATTACGGCGTTGATTGAGCATTAGACAGCCACGACAATGATTCTGATAATTACCTTAGAATAAGGAATATTTCATTTGCTGATTAACTGCGTAAGAGTAAGACCACCTCCTACGAATTAGATTCTCTTTCCTTTGATTGTGTCAACGAACCAAAATATTAGGGAGAAGATGTTCTACGAGCATCTATTCAAATCACAGAACCTGTCTATTTATCAGATAGATACGGTATCAATTTCTTTATACTCATAAATCATAACCCTATACCAACTCTATTCTATATGATTCGGTACACATAATTATTATTATTCTATATGATTCGGTACATGTAGCTCCTCTAGTCCAGCAACTCTATTCTATTATTATTATTCTATATAATAATAGTCTTACTATACAACTGTTTCATGATTTCCTAGCATTTTTAAAGTATAATATATTTTTAATATATCAATCATCAATTAATTTAACTTGTATAACACTATAATGTCATGACTCAATTATTTAAACCCACTAAATAAAATTTTATTTTAATATAGATATTTATTTGAATATAATAAAATATTATTTTAATAATATTAAAATGCAAAATAATATAAAAATAACGTAAAAAATTTACTTACACCTTCGACGAGACTATTTGATGATCAAATCCTTTATTAGGCTTCTAAATAAAAGTTTTAACTAATTATTAAAAAATAAATTAATTCAACCAATTTGGCGATAAAAAGTTTTGAACTGGTCAATTTTTTAATTTAACTTTAGATTTCAATAAAAATTAATCAATTTATTAAATAATAAACTTTTTTTACAAAGAAAAATATATCAACTAATATCCATTTAATAATTTCTTTTTTAACAAAATTTTTAATTTTTTAATGAATATAAATGATCTTATTCAACCATATTTTAAAATTTTCAATTTTATTCGATTTATACTCTAACTACACTCATTCATCACCTAGTAAGGATTTCTTGTATACTCTAGAGATTCCAAAACTGAATCTTGATTAAAATCTAAATCGTATAACAGCCCAATACAGGCAACCTTGCAGCAATTGACATGTATCTATTTCATTTTCACAGATCGTACAGAAAAATTGTCGAGACTTGGTCAACCAAGTTATTCTTTGTCCACTCTTTTTTATAACCTCAGCTGCATAACCCTTTAACAGAACAACCTCCATGAATACTCATCCCATCCAGTCCACGGCTCCAAACATAAATACCCCCAAAACCAAACATAGTTTTCTTTTCAACCCCATTGCAGGCATACATTCATTATTCAAAATTATATTCCTTGCACGTATACACAGATCAATTATTTCCATATAGTTTGCTGCCTCCATTTTATGTATTCACCAAGTGCACATTCCTTTTACTAATGATTGAAGCCATTCCGGGCAAGCAACCTGCATGCATTACATAACAAAATGAAGAAAACATATTTAGGAAGACCGTATCAAACATAATTTGTCAATTAAGAGGTTACCAACAACAGTATATCTAAACGAATATGCCACAGATTTATCTTACAATTTCATTAAGGCACCATTCACCTAATTTGCAAGCTACCGAGGAAGTCAGACAGCCTGCAGATACAGAATACTTATGTAAGGCTACATTCGTTGATAAAATTAGTAGAAAACACACCTTCTTCGTCAATGGACACTTGGGACAAACCTGATATCTTTAGCAATCACAATATCTCCATCTTCCGCACCAAGATGACGCAGAACCACCTCCTCCAATCGGCCATCGCGGTATGCATGCTGCAAAGAATGAGTAACACTTGTCACAAATCTTCAAATGCTCCACACTTATTTTTATTAAGATGTAAAAACAGAAGGAAAACCAGAACAAAATAGGCAGCCTACTGTAGCAAAATGACAATACATCATATACCATGAACATAAAAAAGCAAGTTTACTAATGAAAACAATCAACAATACCAAAGAGATCATCATCGTAACGGATAATTTGAGAAAAATTTTAATTCCTTTTTGTTTTATACTTTGCAAATCACGGCTTCACAACTTTAAAAGGGGTAACAAAGCGAAAATTAAACGAGAGAATTATGTATCCAAGGTTTCATGTAGCAAACAAGGTCATTTAGATGTACGGAGGTTACAATTTGTTTTTGTATATAGTAAACTTTGTTCAATAGCATCAACATATAAAATTCGGCTATATTGGCATAAACAAGATATCATGAACATTTCTCAACAAGCATATTAACCAAATCCCTCACATAGAAACCTGCAATTTATGACAGCCAAGCAAACTATAAAACTTCATAACAAACAGTCCGCAGAGGACGTTCTAGATACTTGAAAAGTAATCTTACATGAATCTAAAATGACTGCCGAGTAGAAGGGTGCAGCAAAAGGAATATATGCTACCATATATGCCAAACCTAATAACTAAAGAGAAAATAATTCTCCTAATAAAATCGACAACTTAAAAGGGAAGTTACCCATCAGCATAAGTCCCAAAGCCAGACATATGGAAGTTAAATCTTCCCAAAAAAACATGTTAGCATCAAATATACCCAGTTCATCTTCATCCATTAAGTAAATGAACATGTAACATAAATCATCTATATCCACAATATTAGATCTGTAGGGAGGCAGTCTAGGTGGGGGTGGTCTCTGATATTTACAAGTGCAATCCTGCCATCACAGTATGCGGGATCACAACACAAGATTCTATCCATTAAAGAAGTCATAATGGTATCGTCTCCATGATGAAAGTAAATAATCACAACAACGCATAATTCCAAACACCATAGGCAGAAGGAGAACTACTGAAGATATACCACTTTGACTCTTCAGTAAATCAACATAGAAACAGATTTACAAGCTTATAAATCTCCATGTTCATTTTCAAAAACCTAAAAGAGGCATACTTGCATAATACAAGTTTTTAGCACACCAGACAGACAGATACTTGTTGCAAAGAACTGAATCCTGAAATTGTAATTACACTATATATAAAGCCTTCTCCTAAGCCCCATGGATCTCGATAACCTAATTTGTCCTGTTGTAATAGATATTCTCTTCTTTCTAATAAAACAATCCCGACACCCTTATATCACACATTCAAGCTAGAATGATGGATTAAACTGAATCAAGCAGAAACAAAGTTTGTTCACTAGAAGAAGTAAATGAAAACTAGGTAGCATATTCGAAACTTTCAACAGCCATAATTTTTTGCAACAACAACCCAATTTTCAACCTTAACTACATTTAGATAATCTCAAATAAAAGATCATCAAGAGCTCTGACTGTTTATACATTAATAAATAGATGGCAAAGAAGGAAAGTCGCTGCTGAAAATAGGAAGCGGCTCTAATATTCAAAAGTAAGTAACACCAAAAAAGACTACCCAAGGAATGATGATGGATAATAACCATCTCTATCAGTTGCTTCAACTTCTCTAAATGAAAAATTAAACATTAAAACTACAGTCTATGCAGCCTTTCAGCAAAGAGAGGAAAAAAAAAGTCACACAAAAGAAATGGCAGTAGAAAGGATTAAGCTGATAGTACCTTGTAAAAACAACTCGTCCCAAATGGGCAGTTTCCATTCCCAAAATTAAAGTGCTTGCAATCTATTGACCTGCAACCATGGAAATAAATACAGTTAATTCTATCATAATAAGAAAATTAAACTCCTATATAATCCAGGTTTCCTGCTAATCCTTAGAATTGTGGATTGCCAGCATACAGTAAAGTCATTAAACCAGTAATGTTTCAACGTATCAATTAATCAAAACAATCACAAATTCCAATTTAAACAATATAATATAATTCAAAAACTTAATAGAGACTGTAGCAATCAGGTTGAAGACAAAACAAAACAGAAACAATTACACAAAGTTACCTGAGTTTTGCTTTATAATTATCAACAATTTCATGTTTTTCATCCTCGGAAAAGTACCAAATGACACTTGGAATGACAAAGTAGGATATCTTGCGGCATATTGGACAAGCCCTCAGTGCACTATTCACATCCATGCCAGAGGATGGGGAAGTACTACGCCAGTTTCGGATACAAGAAATGCAGAATGGATGGTTGCATTCTGATAGTATCCCAAATTTACGCTCAGCTAGTGAGGTCTTCAAGAGTACACGATCCAGGCAAACGCTACATTCTATTTCTTGACTACGCTTCAACGCCTCAATGTTCTTTTGCTTCTTTGTGCACATTTGCAGATGCTCTTCACTTTCCTCTTGTCTGAAAGGATGCAAGCAATGTTTTCCACAGGATGGGCAAATGTCACCATGAATATGAGGACAACTATCTCCACGAGGACAAGTACCAGCAGCAGCAAATGAACAGAGAGGACGATCTTCTGGTTTAGCATGCCTAGGCTCTATAACATCATAATCATCTAGTGGTTCATGCTTTCCATATTCCAAATTCCACGGTGGCTTAGCATGAGAAACAAAAGGTCTACCCGAAGCAGGGACACCTGATGGAAGGCCTGTAGACGCAGTCACATCATTCAGTCCAATCTTTGAAGAATAAGCTGGAGCAGAAGAATTGGGCACTGAAGATCGGAGAAGAAGTGTAGAAGAAGATGATGCAACAGCATCTGACCTTGAAGGTTTAACATGCTCATATCTACATCGGCTACCATAAGAGCAAATTCCTTTTTGGTAGTATGTGCAAATCTATGTTGATGAACAGTAATCATCATATAGCAGATGATAGAAATAAACCTAAAAAAAGAAAACACAAAGAAAACCAAGGAGAACTAGCAAGTCTTACGTTGTTGGGTGGGTCTTTCCAGTCATGTGAAAATTCACAGTTTTCCCCTTTCAGACATGCTCCATGAGCAAAAAACTTGCAAAGAACCCTGAAGAATTCCAAACCTTATAATTAGACAAAAGATGTCTCTAGGATTATGAAAACGGCAAGATCAACTCCTGAGAACATTCAATTCTCACAAAAACAGACAAAAAATTAGCGTCGATAACCTCGCAACCGTGAGCATAAGCTTATGCAACAATCAAATAACGATAAGCCCATTTCTAAAGAATTGCAAGTTACGAGCCAGAAAACCAAATTGAATTTTACAAGTAACATGCAAATAGCTCTAAGCCAAATTAGATGAAGAAGAAACCGTGAATATCATTATCCCCCTTCAATTCCAGAACGAAGAAAAATCGATCTTTTCAAGCCCATGCCCATGCCCATGAATCAGATTCTCATTTTCCTTAAAAAGACGTGAACATATCGAACGCCTAAGTTCGACAATCCCGATCATCAACCGATGAATATAAAGAAACGAAACAAACAGAGAATAGATATCTTTACACCTTCTAGACATGGATGGAGATGTTCCTTTGTCCTTTGTACAGAATAAAAGGGCAGAGGAAGGGGGGGACAGAGACGGGTTAATTGCAAAACCAAAATCTAATTCCAAGAATGAGTTAGAAAATGGAATTTCACCACAAAAACACTGTTCTTATAAACAGAGGCCCTCTCGGCTCAGGCTCTCCCTCCCACTGAATTATCCCGCGCTCTCCTCCTAGCGTCCTTGTTTCTGGTGACGGTCTCTTGAAGTACCCGAAATGCCCCGCTTCAAACTCCAAATTTACTGATTGGAGAAATTGGGCTTTTTTCACAAATTTTGGGGACATGAACACTCCTTTGGGCTCGCTGTATCATTGTTAGAGATGCAACTTAATGATCTATAAAAGCTCTAAATACATTTTTTATAATTTTTATTATTAATTTACGCTATAATATTATTAAAGATGATATAAAATAATATTTTAATAAGATAAAAAAAATTTAAATTTAAAAATTTTAATCGATATTAGACCGCCATAAAATTAACATTTTTTTTCTGAAAGGGATTTGTTTGAACGACAAATAATACATCTTAGAAATTTTTCGTAGTCAGAATTCGAAATATAATTGAAAGATAATATCTTTACATATCAAATAATTTAAAATTTAATTAAAAAAATTATTTAAAAAATTATTTAATTTATTTAACTTATAAAATTTTATTAATTTATTAAAATTGACTGATTAATTAATATACTAATCAGTTTTTAAATAAGAGTTATTAAAGTAAATCAAAACAGAAAATTGAATCCGAATCAAAAAGTTATATAATTCAAAGTTTTTACATTTTTATTGGTCGGTTAGATTTTTAATTTTTTGATGTATTTAAATTAATTAAATATTTTTTTAGGGAAAATTAATTAAATATTTTTTAAAAAAAATTATTTCGACTTAAATTAGATAAGCCCAAAAGAGAAATATCATAGAAAAAAGTAAATACCCCTATCCAATGTTCAACCAAATCCAACCCCTTCCATTTCCATGGCTACAATTCTCTCACCTTCAGCTCGCCTCTCCTCCACTTCTTCCACCTTAGCCGCCCAAAAATCTCCACTAATTCCTCCCTCCACCACCAAACCCCACCTCCCTATCCCACCTAACAAACCACTCCTAACCACCTTAACTGCAACTATTGCCGCCACCTCTATCTTAACAGCCTCCCCTCCTTCCTTGGCCGAGTCTTTCCAAATTTACTACGGCACGGCAGCCAGCGCCGCCAATTATGGCGGTTTCGGTGGCAACTCCGACAAGAAAGCCTCGGCTGAGTACGTCTACGACGTCCCCGACGGTTGGAAGGAGCGGTTAGTCTCCAAAGTGGAGAAGGGCACAAACGGAACGGACAGCGAGTTCTACAACCCGAAGAAGAAAACTGAGAAGGAGTACCTGACGTTTCTTGCTGGATTCGGGCGGTTAGCTCCAAAAGACGTGGTGCTAAACAACTTGGCGCTGTCGGACGTAGACTTGCAGGATTTTATTGCCGGCGCTGATAGTGTGGTGAGTGAAGAGAAGAAAGACGGGGATGGGCAGATGTATTATGTGTATGAGATTGATGGGGTTGGGAAACATAGCTTGATCAAGGTCACTTGTGCTAAGAACAAACTGTATGCTCATTTCGTTAATGCACCGACGCCTGAGTGGAACAGAGATGAGCAGACATTAAGGCATCTTCATGAATCGTTTAAGACTGTTGGGTCGTACTAGAGATTTGCTGTAATTGATATGAACCCTTGTTTTGGATGCATCTTAAATCTTTTCTTTGATATTCTGAATTTTGTTTCTTGGAAACTGAAACGATCTGATTAAGCACCTGAAAAACTGAGTAGAACTTGGAGAATTCAGATGGAAGAAACAAGATAACGTCTGAGAATTAATCGGCTTAGTACAGAGTGAAGCCATCATCATAAGAGACATGCCATCCACGACGACAAGGAGGGGCATGTTCATCATACTCGGAACAACAACTCCATCTTTTCTTCCAATTAGATCTTCCTGTATTCGGTCTATTGTCCTTCTCGTTCCATTTGTACACTATTACTCCAGATTTGTCCGTCCACTCTCCGTCGATCCCTTGGTGCGGCGGAGCGAAAGAGAACAATCCCTTTTCACCTGCAACCCACGAACGAGTGTTAATAATCAAATTCTTTTATCGAATTATGATAATAAAACGGCAATTAAGAAAGAGTCTGAGAAGGGAAAGCATGACCTTACCCGTAGTGTGACCATGGAAAGAACAAGCTGTGGGGGAGTTATGTTTGTCGAGGTAAAGCTTGTTGCATCTCAAACAACGCTTCTTGGTTTGGGATTGGAGTGTCGTATTTGGTTTTCTCTCGTCAAAATCTGAAGACGACCTAATTCTTGAAGCTGGTGATGGTGTGCAGTGAAGGCTCGGAGAGAAAACGGAGGTCGAGATCATTTTCGTTGCAAATTCAGCACTGGTCATGTGTGTGAAACATTGACGCTTTGTAATCGAGATAGGAAATGATATAATGAAATTTTACTAAAATTAAAAATGAACTTAGGTCACAACAAGGTATCTTGGGGATGTAGCTCAAATGGTAGAGCGCTCGCTTTGCATGCGAGAGGCACGGGGTTCGATCCGCCGCATCTCCATGTTTTTGGCTTGGATAAGCTCTTTGATAGCTAAATGCATGTTTATTTTATAGCTCAATAAGCATATTTTATTTTATAGGCATTTATCAACTTATCTTAGTAAAATAAATTTAAACCTTTATTTTTTGATATTAATTATATATACAATAACAATATCCAGTAAGAATCCTCATAAAACGTTAAATATGAAAAAGTTCAATAATACACAACCTTATTATATTTACCTTATTTAAAACTTGTTTTCAATAAAAATATTCGAATATATGTAACAACTCAACAGTTACTTATTTCAAATTATTCACTTAGTCAAATCATAAAATTTAACTAAGGGCCTGTTTGGATGAGGGGTTAAGAATGGAAGGAGGTGAAACGCAACACACTTCTATCGTTTATTTAAAGGTTTAATAATGGAATAGAATGAGATGAAAATAGAAGATTTCATATCACGTTTCATTTCATCTTAAATAATAAAAATGAGAAACCTCCGATTCGGGAAGTTTAGGATGAAATATAAACTAATAAATACATACTACTTAATATATCTTCAATAATTCTTCTTACCAATTATTTCTTCTAACTTTATCCAAACTCATTTATTACTATACACAAGCTTATCATTTCCAAACTTCTCTTTCCGTTCTTTGTGTTCTACCACTTTTCATTCTTCTCGTGTTGTTTATTGGCAGAGAAATAGAAAAGAAGCTGGAAGACTTGGTCACCAGTGAGTCTTCCTCTCTGTCGAAACCTTCTTTTTATCCTATTTCTGTTAATTGTCAAAAAAATTTTGAACAATATATGTCCATTATTTTTATTATTAGATGCGTTTTGTTTTTGGTGAGGAGACTCTACTTAAACTTATAAGCACATTTCGTAGCCCTTTGGTGCCTATTGATAAATGTTTAAAAGTGTGTACTTTATAACAAAATTATTAATTCAGATAAACTTGTCCACTTTATAACTAATAAAAACACATTAAATGTCTTTTTTATTACTTTTGTCCATAGAAAAAATATTTTTGTACATATATTGATAAATATTCAATATAAATTCAAAAGGTGAGACAAAATGGATTAATTAAAAATTTAATAAGGCATTTCTTAAGTACTATTTATCAAAATTCAATTTCAATACTGAACAATTTGATTGATTGTTCAAAATAAAATTATATTGGACAATTATCTCAATCTCAAGTGTGAACTTAACTCGTGTGCTATGAACTTATTCGAAGTATAAACCAACAAATTTTAATGTTCAATAAGTGACAATCTCAACCCGACACATTAATATCGTTAATTACTTTAATACAAGTAAAACATAAAGACTTAATAGATGAAAGACTTTATAACCTTTTAAAAAAAATTAGACAATGATCTTCATCAAATATATGAAATAATTTTTATAATATATATTTTGAATAAAATAATTAACTAATGAATAGTTTATAATTAAATAAACTTAATTTTAAGTGCATATAAAATATTTTTTAATTATATATATTTAAAATAAAATTATATAAATAATAAACCACTTAGTTAAATAAAATTCGACCAAGTGTATTATAATTTTCGTTTCATTAAATAAAAAACACTATTAAAAGGATTTCCTTCAAATGATCAGACGTGGTTAGTAAAACTTTCACGATCATAATAAATAGAGACGGGCACATCACAGCAAAGCCCGAAGGAGTCAAATTAAATCGCGCAACCCTAGATAGCGCCAATAAAACTTGGACTTTTCCCACATTTCAAAGCGCAGTCACTCATTTTCGCCAAAGGCTCTCTCTCTCTCGTTCTTTCAAGAGCCGGAGAGTCCCATAACAAACATCGCAGCTACGCATCAGGTACATTAACGCTTAAGAGAATCAAATCTTCGCTTTGCGTCTCTTTGTTTCACTCTTAGCTTTGTCAAATCCATTTCTGGTCTGCTAGATCTGTTCATAGTTTACTCCATTTTCTTTCGATATGCTTTTCGATATACGTAAAATGGTGCTTCAACGAAAAGTTTAACCTTACTTTCGTTTTCCTTGTAGCTTGTGCTTTTCTGAGATGATATTTGTGTTTTGATCTGTCAAGTGAATGGTTTTGTTTTTCCTTTTTTTCACGATTTGGTTGTTTTCGAAGTTTTCTCTCGAATCTTGCTGTGGTTAGATCTGTTACTGCATAGTGTTTGCGACCTATATTTATGTTCGATGGTGGTATTTGTAGTAATATATTAGTTTTACTAATCTCTGTGTGGTTTTTATCTTTTTCCTCAGATCTAATACAACTTGTTAGAATTCAGATGATAAGATATTATAGGCACAACCTTTAACAAACATGCGTTCTTAAGATTTTAGATTATCTTACTCATTTTATGTTTGATTTGGTTTAAAATAGTGGCTACGCCCTTCTAGTTGGACATTTTGTGAGTTTTATTTGCAATGTGGATAGTGTTTATTCTTCTTTTACCCGTGCATAGGAAGTTCGTACGATTAGTAACAATAGTAGTGTATAGAGCAATGCATTAACTATGAGTTTACTGGGTCTGAGGATTGTGTATAATTAGTTTCTCCTTAAGAAACTATGTTTGTGAATATAAACTCTAATATTGTATCATCCAAACAGAATAAGTTGTAAGAGCTCAAGAGGTTTGGACAATTGTAAACTCTATGAATATTGTGTTCCTTCTGTTTGAAGCAGGCTATATTTCCTCATTCGTGTTTGCCCTTGAAATCATCAGTTCTGAGAAGTGCTAACAATTTTGCAGTGAAAATGACAATGACTGATCAGGTCCAACACCCAACTATCCTGCAGAAGGCCGCTGGCCAGCTCCTTCATTCAGGTCTTTCTAAAGACATCCATGGTTGTGATGGGGCCTTCCAGAGGGCTGCTCTCTACCAAAGACGTGCATATGGGAACTACTCAAATCCTGCTTTCCAGAGTTGTGTGGCCTCTGCGGACTTATCTGTCATTCCATCAACTGCATCCTCTGTTTTTGTCCAGGCTCCTTCAGAGAAAGGCTTCGCCAACTTTGCCATTGACTTTCTCATGGGTGGGGTCTCTGCTGCTGTATCGAAAACAGCTGCTGCTCCCATCGAGCGTGTAAAGCTTTTGATTCAAAACCAGGATGAGATGATTAAATCTGGCAGGCTTTCTGAACCTTACAAGGGCAT
>JAOTAX010000009.1:27886651-27897423 GCA_025629825.1 Erythroxylum guanchezii | reverse complement strand
TGGACTATGCTCGAACTCGTTTAGCCAATGATGCCAAGGCAGCAAAGAAGGGAGGGTCCAGGCAATTTAATGGGCTCGTTGATGTGTACAGAAAAACTTTAGCATCTGATGGTATCGCTGGGCTTTACCGTGGATTTAACATCTCTTGTGTGGGGATCATTGTGTATCGTGGACTGTACTTCGGAATGTACGACTCTCTGAAGCCAGTTCTGCTTACTGGGTCATTGCAGGTTGGTGGAATGATTTCTTCTTGAATTGTTTGATTTTGAAGTACACTAATTCTTTGCAATACTTCAGATTGTTATATCGACTTTCATAACATCAAATTCCGATTACAGGATAGTTTCTTTGCAAGCTTTGCCCTGGGTTGGCTGATCACCAACGGTGCAGGTCTTGCATCATACCCGATTGACACAGTCCGCAGAAGAATGATGATGACCTCAGGTGAAGCAGTCAAGTACAAGAGCTCACTTGATGCATTCTCTCAGATCTTGAAGAACGAGGGTGCTAAGTCTCTATTCAAGGGTGCTGGAGCCAACATTCTCCGTGCTGTTGCTGGTGCCGGTGTGCTTGCTGGTTATGACAAGTTGCAGCTGATCGTGTTCGGTAAGAAGTATGGCTCCGGTGGCGCATAGATCCATCCCAACTTTGCTTCCTTTTAGCGTTTCAGATATTGATGAAAACTTAGCAAGCTGAGAATTTTGTCCCGGCAGATTTTTATTCCAAATAATTCGATTCTTTTGGGAAAGTTTCCCCTTGAACTTGTTATTTTTGCGTCGATGGAATATTTTTATATTCCAGAAACTGGAAAACCTTTGAGGTAACTTAAGTTATCAGTGTTTACTTAATTAGTTATCCTTCCTAATTACTCTTGCACTTGCTGTTTCATTTTGTTTAACCTATTCAAAGACTTTTTAAAAGTCACTGTTTGCTTCACCGCATGATTTAACCGAACTTATGTTAGAATCTGCTAAAGAATCAGCTTCTTAGTTCCTAGAATTTCTGACTACAAAACGACAAGAGCTGAGTTTGTGCACTGCTAAACATGCAACGCAAATACTCATTACTGGTTAGTTGGCTAAGTATCCTCTCTTCAGATATTCTTCAGTTTCTATGTTCTCAAGGACAAGGAGACAACAGTTGCATGTGTCTGTCCTTTTCTTCATCTCTTTTGTACTTATAAACAGCCGTATCTCCTCCAACTGCTGCTGGAATTATGGTTTTGCTGAGTTTCTTTGATTTTGGTACGGCAAAAATAGCCTTTGCAGTTTTAACAACTTTCACGCCCATACTAATAATTTACAATGCAAATCCCAACCTTAAGATGTCTTTAAATTCCGCATGATGTTTGTTGTCTTTAATCACTAAAATAAACACAATAATAACTACTACTTGTTTATGTGTTTATCATAATAGAAGTTCACGGATCCATATCTATGCTTGCCCGAGACAAAACATGTTAAATATCAAAAGAAAACAAATTTCTAATTATTTTAGGTTACAGGCCTTGCGATTGAGTTGGGATCTTCTCCTACCCGTATCGGAATAGAACATGTTAAACTAAATCTTCTTTACGTAAAACCTACTTTATTTAGATCGAGAAAATCATATGCATTTCTAGGCCTTGCAATTTTCATATGCAACTAAATTAGATGCTTAGGTATAATCTCTTTAAGAAAGTTTTAAGTTGTTGTTGAACATACAAATTAAAGTAACTATGGGTTGTACTTACGCGACCTAAACTCGAAGTTGATATTAATTTGGTCTAACATTTTTAATATCAATTTAAAATCTTAAATTTTTTATATTTTTCAATTTATAGGTCGATTAAAAAATTAATTTCAGTCTAAAATTAAGATGATTTCAATTTTTATCAATTATCCATTTATATACGTAATGAGTGAGTTAAATTCTGCCAATATTCAAACTTAATTTTTTATTTTTACCTAAATTCTCAATTATTTTATATATTTCTTAAATTTTAAATAAAATTAACAATCTAGTTTCAGTATTAATAAATCAATTCCATTTTTATTCAAAATCTTCATTTTTTAAATTTTCTGAAATTTTAAACAAAATTAAAAGTCAAGCTCAATCGAGCATAAAACATTCGACTCGAGCTTAGGTTCGATCAAACTTGAGTATCGGAATGTCAGTCTTTCTTTTTATTCAAAATGGTATGATTTTTTTATAACCTTTTGAACTTAAGCATGATCTAAAGTATGAATTTTTTTCTAATCTAAACCCAAATAAATAAAGTCGAACTTCATTAATTTTAAGCTTGGCCAACTCGGAACGTAATTACCTATTCTTAAAATTGTTGTTCCTCCCGTTTTTTTTTTAATCTAACCGATTTAGTTTATCCCTCTCTCAGTTAATAAATGGTGCAAACCTCCTATCGGATGAGTCAAGTTGAACACTGATGACGCTTGTTCTCGTTCCTCCTCCTGGGCTTCAGCAGGCGGCCTCCTCAGAGACAGTTTAGGCAATTAGCTTTGAGGCTTTATCCACAATCTTGGCTAGTGCTCTTCGATATCTGCGAAACTTTGAGGAGTGTTTACAGGGCTCATGTTCGCGTGGAATCTCGGGTTTCGTTGAATTGAACTGGAAATTGACTCGGCTGTGGCCCTCCAACTCCTCTCCTCCTCGGCCAACTGATCCTCGATCCATAATCTTATTGTTCAAGGTATCCATGAACTATTTACGCGAAATTGGACGGTGATCCATCGGCTCATCTACCGTGAGAGCAACCGCTGTGCAGACTGGCTAGCGAGTTATGCTGAGCATTTTGCGCTCGGAACTACTTATTTTGATCTTCCACCTATTGGGTGTCATGTACTCCTCCTAGAGGATATGTCGGGAATCTGTTTCCCGTGACTTGTGGTATAATCGGTTTACTCTTCCCTCTTATATATATAAAAAAAACAATAATCTTAAAAACAGGTGAATACGTCTCGGGCCGACTTAAGCCGGGCTGGACCTAACCTTAACTGCCATCTCTGACTACGGTGCGATGCTGGTGGTTGTCTTCTCTCGACTCTAATTAGGCTTTAGATTGGGCAGTGTGAACGCGTCAGATTAGTTTTAACAAAAAGAGCGCCAGAGACAATCAGAGAGAACAAAAGTAAGTAAGCAAGAGAGTGAAATAACACACACAAAAAAGCATATATGTATATATTTGCTTCCTCTTTCGTTTCGCATCTCTCTGCTATCTCCTTCCTCTCAAGGTCTTCTTCTTCTTCTTGTTATCTCTACTTGTTTTTGTTCACTGTTTCTTGTAATTTCTTTCTTGTTTTGTTTTTTCTTCTGTGACTATGCTAATTGTCGACTAATCTCATGTCCAGTCTCGTCGCCTATCAGTTCTGAGCCCAAATGAGGAGAACGTTTGCTGAATGAGGTATGGATTTGATTGTGGAAAGCAAGAAGAGAATAGAGCGTCATTGGTATTCTGTTCTCTCTGTTTGGTGGCCTGGCCTAGAAAATTTAAGGAAGATGAAGGAATCGAAGGAGGAAAATGAAAGGAATTGTTTTGTTTTTCTTTTCTACTGCAAATGTATAAGGATTTAGCTTTCCAGGATGAACGCCCTTGGTTTTGGCTCTTGATGGTTTAGCCAGTTCATCTCATTTCTGATACTTTTTTTCTCACTTGGTTTGTAGGCAATTACATCTTTTAGCTTTGAATGCGAAGTCAATATTTCTCTGACTTTTGTCCCCTAATTGGGAGACCACTTAAGACTTCTGAATATACTTAAGAATCTTACTTTCCCTGGAATTAGAGCTAGATATGTTCTGTTGTTAACAACTCAATTAAATGTGTGTTTTTGCAGGAATATTGACTTCTGGTTTCAACTTTTATTCTGCTGATGTTAAATGAATGTTGATTCTGCAGGTGGATTTTGTTTGAACTGGAATTAATTGGGGTTCGAAATGAATGGCAACAGACAAATGGAAGCACATTACATAAACACCGGCTTTCCTTATTCTGCAACTGAAAGTTTCGTGGACTTCTTCGAGGGACTAACACATCTTCCTGGACATTACGCCCATACTGGACCTTTGCACGATCAGGTGCAACTTCTCACCTAAACTATACTCGGGAACAGAGACGAAATGGAATATTAAGTCAGGAAAGGGTAACAGCTCTAACCAGGTTTGATGCAAAAGAAATTAAAGTTTATGGAAGAAATAAAAGAGGAAAAATTATTCAACCACAAGTTTTAATTTGGTGGGATGAAGGATGGGAATTGAGTTGACAACAAAGATAACAAGGGTTTGAAATTTAGATTATGTTAGGATTCTTTATTAGATAAGAAATAGTAGTAAGATAACTACGTTATGTTAGGATGCTTTATTAGATAAGAAATAGTAGTAAGATAACTATGTTATTATAGTTTTAGATATGTTATCCTATTTGTTTAGAATTTAAACTTATAGAAGTTTTATTAGAATAGGATTTAACATATGGTTATTCACATGTTAGATGGAAATAAAATTTAAGCGAAGTGATTGGACTTCTGCCACACATTAAGGGTTTGTGCTTTGATCAATGTTTTCGTTTATAACTGCAAATACCCGTGTGAATCTAAAGAATGCTTTCATGGAGTTAAAATAGTTTGTCAGTAGTCTTCAGCTTTTGTTTTATTCTGTTGTCTTGCCCCATTTTGATGTCCTTCTCCTGTTTGTTCTGATGCTGTTCTTCAGCTGCTTCTTCAGGAGAATGCATACTGGTCGCCCAACATGAATGCATACAAATTTGGATTTTCTGGTCCAGGAACCACAGCTTATTACGATACTCATTATGGAAATAATAATATGCCTAGAATGTACACTGCTGGAAGAGCTTGGGAATATCCTTCGCCTTCTGTGCTGAATGTTGAGGAGCCCACAATAACAGATACAAATTCTGAAGGAGATACGGGTGTGCATTATGTACCATTCGTTTCACACTGATTAGTTTTAAAACCTATTTATATGGAATATGGATTGCATGGAAGGCCTTTAGCCCTTTAATTATTTGAAACAGGAATAAAGTGGTTTCCTCTTCTTGAATCTTTGGGAGCATCTAATTTGGTGGTTATTTACTTTGACTGATTCTTGAGATCTTATTTTTCTTATGCAGTCATTTCAAGTTATCCAAGTAGCAGTAGTCTTGAGGTGCGATGTTCTCTCACTTATATGGTCTCAATGCATACTTGTTTGACAAAATTTTTGTTAAACCGTATTCGCTAGATTGGTGGTTGCTGGCATGACTATTCCCATTCACTACTGAATAACATATCTACTGAATTTTAACTTTTTACTACCTTGCTATTATATTGAAGTGTCATAATAGTATTCTTGCTTGCAAGTAATATTTAAGAACCATCTTGTCAATTTGTTACTTTTGACTTGCAGTTGGTCTTTTGCTGCTAATCTTACACTAGAGAGTTAGGATATGATGTGTACTGATGTATTATATACTAATGCAATCTTCTGGTTTCTTTTTCTATTTTTGCAGGATCAGGAGGTGTGGCAAGATGAAATTGATCCAGACAATATGACTTACGAGGTTTGCTTTATGCTATTTCTAATGGTTTTGTTAAAGCTTACTGCATGCCCATTCATGCTAGAACTTGCATAGATCTGCTCATAGAAGAGTTAAGAATGCGTGCACAGTCTGACTCGGGTATCAGAATTAAGCTTGTTCATTGCAACCCAAGATTGTGGGTGGCATCTTGCGTCCACACTTACTCGAACTGCTGACTTTCAATCAGCTTTCTCTTGGAAGTCCTCGTAAATACTTTGTTGTTCTTATTGGTAGGTAGTCCTCGTAGCTCCTTGTTCTTTTATCAAGTTAATTGTGGTGTTACAGATGCCTTACTACGACGAATATGATTATCCTGGCTGAAATTTCATCTCCACATGGAAGACTATAATTGTTGGCTCCTAAAGTTGTATTAATATTAGCTTACAGATTATGTTTAGTGTGTGAGTGATGTTGAAGGTTAATGCATACTCTTCCGTGCCACAGGAATTACTTGATTTAGGTGAGACAGTAGGTACTCAGAGTAGAGGCCTTTCACAGGAACTAATTAATTTGCTTCCAACCTCAAAATTCAAGTTCAGAAGCTTCTTCTCCCGAAAAAGATACGGTGAGAGGTAAACGGATCGCGTAATTGTTCTTTTCATCTGCTCTTATTGGTTGCTATCTGTTATTCTCAACTTCGAATTTCTCAAGAGGATTTTTACACCCTGCTTTACCTCAAATGATTTCTCTAATTCTAAGGACTTCTTTTGCTATCCCTTCCCTGTCCTTTATCTTTAGTTTCTCTGCTTTCATATTTGTCCAACAGATGTGTAATCTGTCAGATGAGGTACAAAATAGGGGAATCACAAATGAAGCTACCATGCAAGCACATGTATCACTCTGCATGCATCACCAAGTGGCTTGGTATCAACAAGGTATGCCAAACTGTTGTATTAAAATCTTCAAGAACCGTGCACTGAAACAACAACTTTTAGAAAATCTGTGTGTTTGGACTTGTTCTTGTCAGGTATGTCCTGTATGCAACAACGAGGTATTTGGATGAGGAATCCAGACATTAGAAGATCAACAGGAACATATAGAACTTGTGGCTCTTTTCTTCTTCTTGATGGTTCAGTTACTTCTTTTTCTGTCCTGTACTCCTAGGGGCTTACTTACCCCGAAAGTTTTTGTTTTGTTAGAACAACCTAGAGGAAGTGAACATGAACATTATCGTTACTTAGCTAGTCTGGACTGGACTTACTTGTTATACCCCCTTTCATTCTCTCCAACTTTTGTCACATCAACCAAACATTCCCTATCATAATTATTAAGATGAAATATTTTCATTGTTCTTAATTTTAGCACTTAAACCATATTTTGCATTTCATTTGTGTGGAGAAGATAAAAAATTTTAAAGATTTGAAAATTTTATAGGTTTAATTGTCTTTTTATCTTCATTTATAATGCGGAAAATAAATTAAATATTGTTTTAACTTTTTAAGAATTTTAATAGTGTTAAAAAATTTTAAATTTTAATTTGATGATTAAAATTTAAAATTTTGTATGAATTAAATCAAAAAATCATTTTTATTAATACATTGTTTTAAAAATCGGATCGGTCGTAAACTTTAGGTTCCGCTCTTTCCTCTTTTCACAAGTACTAATTGGATTTCTTACTTCACCATCTAATCTAATTCAAGACCCAGACAGTAAACACTACATTAGTGGTAGAAATACTTGTATCAAAATTGACCAATTCCTCCTTTCACTGCTATCTATTTTAATGTATCGGTATAGTATTATACTAGAATCTAATCCGATTTTAAGTCCAGTACGGTATTAATAATATTGGTTAAAACTAAAATGAAAAATTAGACAAACGATTTAATCCACATAAATATTAATTATATTAGCAAAAAAATAATGTCTTAACTTACTTTATATGAATTTTTAAAAATTAGCTATTAAATTAAAAATTTTATAAAATTAATCACTAAATTAATTTTTTTAAAATATTATATTTTCCAATTCCTAACAAAATTAAGTTTTAATCAATTCTTCGGAGTACAACAGAAACCTCTGAAATTAATTTTCAATGCAAATTTTAGGGTTCAGCTCATCATCAGATGATAACGCACTCCACTTAAACCGGATGCACTACCCTCAACTGTGAACGATCGCCTTGGATCATAACCACTCGCTTGAATCCGACAAACCTATAATAAGTGAGGTTGTGAGTTCAAACCGCCCTCATATTTGCAATTATTTAAAATTTGAGGTCGAAGCTTTATTTTCGACAAGAGACCTATCGGGCTCAAGCAATAATTAGTCTAAGTGTAGATCACTTAAAAGTACCTTATGAAAAAAAAAAAAAAAAAACCGAATCTAACTTAAACAGATTGGCCTGACCCACCTTCGTCTTCTTCTCCTCCTCCTCCTTCTTCACAAAGGTGTTTCCTTAGTCAAATTCAATCAGTATAATCCATCTCCTGACTGGCTCGCATTGTTTTTTATTCTTCTTTGCTGCAGTTTTCAAATTTAGCTGATAAAACAAGAAGCCTTTTTGACTACCGGAGTCAACGGTATTTGTCAAAGTGTCGGTCAGTTAAAGATCGTAAATCTTTGTCGGGTGATAGATTTTTCTGGGTTTTTCGAAAGTTTTTCTCAAGATGAGAATCAAATCTAAGGTTCAGTATCTGAAGTGCAGGGTTTATTATTCTGGTTCAGAGATGCAAAAAATTGAAGAGAATAGGACAACTCTGTGATTATCATCCCTGAGATCTTTTCCTGGTTATCTCAAACTTTCTTTTTTAGTATGACCACAAACAACTTTAGGATAAGAAACTGTAGCAAAATGCCAAATTTGGTTGCAGATACGTTACTCAATACCAGAATTAGACAAAACAGAGCTTGTATTTATGATGGAATGAGTTTGTAACTTCAAGACAGACAGATGCGGTTCTGGTTTTAACGCTTATTACTCTGATAAAGACGGTTCATATCGTCCAAATCACATGTCCGGTCCTCCATTGCCGTAGCTAAGTTCCGTCAAAAATGGCAGTCACAATAACCCCTCTGCCACTATTTACTTTTTGTCCAGAAACTCTCAAATGAAAACAAATTTAAGAGCAAACTAAGGAGACTCAACGCAGATATTCTAAATACAAGGCCTAGTCAATCGATTCAAAAACACTTCCAAAGTCCTAAATCTTTCATCTTTGTTGATCATACAGAATAAGCATGAACCTGCGAATTCTCCTTTAACATAATCAAAGAGGTTACTCAATATTTTTGTTACAAAACTGTAAAAACATCTTTACGGAATATAAATTCGCAGTGATACAGAACAACCCCAAAGTAACAAAACAGCTGAAGATAATCTATGTGATTAGAAACCAAATTGAAAGAGGAATGTACATGTACATCAGAGATCCTCTAGTCAACCCGCACGTTGCAGAGCATGATATCCAAAAGCCTATACCACATAACCCTTGCCCGTGGATAGAGTCTAGTTGTGTAAGCTCTTGACTCTCTGTAAAGATCCTCCATGGTTGCTACAAAAAGATTCAAACTTCTCATAGGTGGAAAATAAAGAGTCAAGGGTATTGCAGAGAAAGCCACCGTGAAGAATAGCTGTAACATTATCTCAGTCAACCAAACCACAAACCACTGGATCCGTTCTTGAAAAAGAGACCTTAATAAAGGCAAAAAAGGGTTATGAAAAGGGATGTTTGTGTATGTCCAAGAGAGACGAGTGATAAGAGAGAATTATGGAACAGGTTTCAGATATAAGGTTGCTGTATTGCTAAGCAAGTTGGAGGAAGGGAAGGTACAGATTTGGTAGTACGTTGAGGAAAAAACTAAGAAACAGACTCGGCAAAGACCGGCAATTTCTGGAACTTACACGCGATAAAACAAAGAATATAACTTTTTGTATTATTTGACTGCAGATAAGTAAGTAAGTAACTCAGATTAGATTCCAAAGCCTGGCAAACATGATGATTGGGATTGGGTAAGCTTTTGACATATGACAACGTTCCAACCTTTCTAATTAGTTTATTTTGTTACAAGATTATAATTAAGCAGTAGAAAGAACCAGCGGCGTATACTGGTAACCATGGTTTGGTAAAATCCACAGGTTTTGTGCTTCACCGTAAATGACTCCTACCCTTTTTTGTTTTATTTGATTCCAATGGATTTTCAGGATTTGGGGTTTACAGCTTTAGCAGTTGGGTAGCTTCTTGGTGTCTTCTTGCAAATTCCCTCCACCAATTTCTATGGATTCCAATGGATTTTCAGGATTTGGGGTTTACAGAGCTTTAGCAGTTGGGTAGCTTCTTGGTGTCTTCTTGAAAATTCCCTCCACCAATTTCTGCGGATAATGCTCTAAAGTAGTTCTGTAGATGGGCAAAGGACATCTCTTTCCTTCCCGTCAACGACCTGTCTATTTCGCTCATTTAATGTCTTCTAACTGGTTGATAAAAGTTTCACATGATTCTCAAGGAGCTCTTCTAGTTGCCTGTCGGTTAACCATAATAGTTAGTGAATCATGGCCTTTCAAACTTGAGCAGAAGACCCATCAAGATCCAACATTAACACAAATAGGGTCAGTTAGTGATGAGAATGGACATGGTATAGAAATTTAACACAAAATGGGGTCAGTCAGTGCTCAGAATGGATATGGTATAGCAATTTAGCACCTACTAAGATTTCGTGAAAGGGACGAGATTTTGTTCATGCCACATGTCTATACTGCATTTGATATGGTACACAAAAACATGGCAGGCGTCTTATCGGTTTTTGTAAAAGAAAGAAACGGTAGTCGGACGGACGGTCCCATGACAGAAGGACACGAGTTGACTAAAGAAATGTAAAAGATTCTCTTAAAATAATCATTCATGAAAAAATATACTAGCTTCAGACGAAAAGGAAGGGTCAAGTCTGATATCATTGGTTATCAAAATAATTCTCTAATGGACAAGGAAGTGAATAGGCTGAAAACTAGTGAAACTAATCAACACGAAGGAGTTTTTGATCTCAACCATAATGAACAAAGCTTACAAAAAGTTGACATGTCGAATGGTGGGCTTTAAGAGAAGCAGTTTGAATCAATGTTATGAATACCGTACCGAGCTTGATATCGGATTGAGCTCTGGAACGAAACTGTACCGGTACCGTTTCGGGATATGTTTTAAATTTATAAAATAGTCCCTAAATTTTTTAAAAATTGCAAAATAGTCCATATTGATATATTATACAGCTGTAC
>JAOTAX010000009.1:27861006-27886551 GCA_025629825.1 Erythroxylum guanchezii | reverse complement strand
CAACAACAATTTTTAACCACAAATCCAACATCATCCACCAACCAACACAAAAACAGAAGCAAATAATGTCCAAATGCAAGGAAAAATTAAACACAACAATCGGACATTTACAAGCTGGGTCGATGTCGGGTCCTCAGTAGGCGACGACGGTGGGGTGTGCGGTGACGGCTTCGAGCGTTGAAGACGGTGACGCTAGGTTGTGCGGTGGACGTCGGACGGTGGACTTGAGCAGGCGGCGACGGCTTCGGGCGTTGAAGAAGTGGACTCCACGACTCCAACACAAAGAAGAAGACGAGGCAGAGAAGGACGAGGCGGCGACGGTGACGAGCGGCGAGGAGGGAGCGGCGGCGATGTGAGAGGGAGAGGACGAAGAGAGATGTGAGAGCTGAGAGAGGGATCCGAAGTCGGGGAGGGGGAATAGATTTTTTAAGGTTAATTTTTCATTTTTTGCACAATGGTCCCTGGCTCCAAGAATAGTCCCGGAATTGTCGGTACCAACCGAAAACAGCCGGTACCGGCCGGTATTCATCACCGGTATATATGTGACCGTACCGGTTCTGGTAACCGTCCGGTACGGATCGGAATCCATATCATTGGTTTGAATAGGTGACTTCTAGGAAAAATAACAGGAGTAATAGAAAAGACTCCAAAGGTAAGAGTAATCTCGTATAACTGTGATAGTATGGAATGTACATGGAATAAATAACTCTTCCAAGCTTAATGCGATAAGAGATTTTGTCCTGAAGGAGAAGCCTTAGATTTTTTGTCTTTTGGAAACTAAAATTAGGGAAACAAATCTGAACAAGCTATGTTTTGAACAAGCTATGTTATTTGGGTAAGAAATGACAGTTTTTAACAAACCACCAAAGTTATGCCTATGGTAGGATTATTATTGCTTATGATTGTAATTCCTTGGAGGTGAATGTTCTTGAAACAAACCAGTAGTTTATTCATACTAAGATTTACTTCAAGATGCAAAAGTCTAGTGTTTTAGCTACTTTTGTTTATAGTTTTAACCTTGGATTTCAAAGGGCTAAACTCTGAAATTCTATAAAAAGATTAAAGGCCTCGATAAATTCTCCATGGTTAGTGTGTGGTGACTTTAACACCAGATTATTCAAATTTGAAGCAGAAGGCAATTGTAACTTTCATAATTATTCTTCAGATTTGTATGATTGTATGTAGAAGGTGGAACTCACATATCTAAAATTTGTAGGTCATAGATTCACTTGGTCTAACAAACAAAGTTTAATTTGACATATCAGGAAAAAGTTGGATAGGGCTGTGGTAAATGTGGATTGGCTAAATTTCTTTTCAGGAAGTTCAACAAAATTCCTAGACCCTGGTATTTCTGACCATACTCCTATAAAGATTAACAACTTATTCAACTCTGTCAGAATCCTTCATCCTTTCAAATTTAACAATTTCTTGGCAAATATGGAGGGTTTTCATGAGGCAATATTGAAGGGGATGAAGTATAATTGCTTTGGGACAAAATAGTACATTTGCCTCCAAAAGCTTAAGTTTATCAAACAAGAATTGAAATCCCTTAATTCAAAAAGAGGACAAAATCTCTCAAAGGAAATTGATAAGGCTAGAGATAAATTGTCAGTTATTCAAACTTCATTGGCGGATAATCCTACAGATGTTTCTTTAGCCTTGGATGAAAAGGAAGCTCTAAAGGAATATTTGCAACTGGTAGATAACCAAAGCTCACTATTGAAGTAGAGATCCAGAGTTAACTGGCTAAAGGATGGGGACAAATGTACTAAATTCTTCTTTAACTCAGTGCAAGCAAGAAGAATGTAAACAGAATCACCTCTATTAAAACTGAAGCTGGAGAGGTTGTGGTTGGACAAAAAGGAATAGCTAAGGAAGCAATGAACTTTTACAAGAACCTTTTGGGCTCAATACCTTCCCCTTTTGACATGGGAGATGATCTTAGAAAGTTTGTCACAGTAAGGATTCATGAACATATAGTTTCCCAATTAATTAGGCCTGTTACAGACTAAGAAATAGAGAGGGTGGTGTTTGACATGAATGACACTAAAGCTTCGGGCCCTGATGGCTTGAATAGTTTCTTCTATCAAAAACTCAAAGTATAGGGGGGTTAGCAAAGGAGGCAATGCATGAGTTCTTTCAAAGAGGGGTACTGCTAAAGGAGATTAACAAGACCTTCCTCTGTTTAGTCTATAAAAACTCAAATCCGTCCTATTGGTGTGAATTCAGACCTATTTCTTTCACAAACTTTTTTTATAAGATTATTGCAAAGATTTTGACAAACAGGTTGAAGGAGGTTCTGCATTATCTCATCAACAAAAATTAAGGAGCTTTTATGAACAATAGGGATATTGGGGATAATATTGTTCTAGTCCAGGAGCTATTAAAAGGGTATAACCGTAGGAAAAGTCCTCATAATTGTACTATCAAAGTGGAATTACAGAAAGCTTTTGATAGTGTGAACTAGAGCTTTTTGCTACAAACTATGGAGGTCATGTAATTTCCTCATAGGTTCTTAAGGTGATTTTGGGAATGCTTTACTACTGCCTCCTACGGAATTATAATACATGGGAGCCGTACAGAGATGTTTAAAGACAAAAAATGACTTAGGCAAGGAGATCCTCTGTCACCTTACCTATTCCTAATTTGCATAGAGGTTCTTACTCAAATGCTAAAGTATAACTCTTTTAAGGACCTAGGATTCAAATACCACTCCAAATGTAAGAAGATTTCACTAACTAGCTTATGTTTTGTAGATAACCTCATACTCCTAAGCAAGGTGAATGTCCACTCAGTCTCTCTATTGATGAACACTCTCAATTCTTTCAAAGAGATGTCAAGTTTGAGTATTAATCTTCAAAAGAGTTGCTTCTGCTTTCAAAAAGTGCTTGTCACCTCTCTAATACTTTGACTCAAGCAACAGGAATGGAATTAAAAGAGCCTTCTCTCCTTTATTTAGGCATTCCTATCTCACCTAGAAGACTAAGGTTTTGTGAATGTATTCCTTTAATTGAAAATTTTCAGAAAAGATTGGGATCATGGACTAATAGAGCCCTATCTTATTGAGGGAAACTTCGACTCTTCAAGTCAGTGATATCGTCAATGCAAAATTACTGGTGTTCCTATCTATTTCTTTCCAAAGGGCTTACCAAAACAACTGAAAGAATAATGAAGCAGTTCCTATGGGGGAATAGGAATGGAGAGAAAGGGAAAGCAAAAGTCAGCTAGAAGAGTATCTGTCAACTGAAAGAAGAGGGGGGGATTGGGACTGGAGTCAATAACCAAGAAGAACAGATTATATATGACTAAGATAATTTGGAGAATCCTAAGTGATAAGCAGTCAACGTGGATCAAATGGATTCACATCTACATATTAAAATATGGGAGTTTTTGGGCTCTAAGACCCAAAGACAGTTACACTTGGTTTTTTAACCAAATTCTGAAAATGAAGGATGAAGTTAAACAAAACATTTCTTATCAAATAGGGGATGGAGAAAGATTTTCCTTATGTTATGATAATTGGACAGGGCAAGGAGCTTTATTTCAAAATCAGTTGGCAAGAACCCTATTGGTGAGGTTTCCTAAGAATACTAAGCTCAAAGAAATAGTCACAAATGGAAGCTGGTCACTATCAATGGATGAAATTAGATTTCTGTCCATTCCACAATTCATAAGTGATAGGAACCAGAAAAGAAGGAAAATAGAAGTAACTGAATAATAGAACTTTATTGATAAATTTGAGAGCAAGAATCTTAAACTCCCAAATCAGTCCGTATGGAGAGGACTAAACTCCAAAACAAAGGAATTAATTTTCTCAAAACCTACCTACTTGCTCTAACTATCAAATATTTATAATGCTAGACTCCTAATCGCAATAAAAGATAGACTCCTAATCGTAATAAAAGATAAGATTCATAATCACAATAAAAGATAGACTCCTAATCGTAATAAAAGGTAAGATTCCTAATCGTAATAAAAGATAGACTTCTAATCGCAATAAAAGATAAGACTCCTAATCGTAATAAGACTCCTAATGTGTTGGAGGTGTCGTATCAATGCATCCCTCCTGAAAATTCGCCTTGTCCTCAAGGCGAAAAGAGAGAAATCTCAGCAAATTCTCCTATTTCGTCACCTTCAGCCAAAGCCTCTGCTAGTGCGCCGTCGCCGTTTTCATCAGCCACCTCCATGAGATTGAGGGTCACGGCCTTGCAGCCATGGCCGGGAGAGAACTTCTCGTTGCAATGAAAACATAGCCCCTTCGAAATACGCAGTTGTCTCTCTTGGTCTCAAGTGCGCAGTGTCGCTGGTCGAGAAGAAGCAGAAGCAGAAGCAGATGTGGAATGTTGTGCTGTTGGGTTGCTGGTGAATGGACCTACACGTGACAAATTGGATGTTTGGGCCTATTAGAGTTGACCCATTGATTTGCTTTTGGCTCATTTTTAAGATTGGTCTTTTGTTTAAACTCTAGTGCCAAACTCATAGCCTGATAGACAGATCTGGGCTTGTGGATTCTCACATCAGATTTCAATTCATCTTGTAGTCCGTTAAGGAAAATACCCAAGAGACAATGTTCAGGCCAATTTTTGACTCGAGTCGAACGTTTAGCAAATTCCTGATGATATTCTTGTACTGTACTCGTTTGACGAACAGCACAAAGATATTCATCGGGATTCTGGAATTCAGCAGGACCATATTGTTCTTGAAGCGCGTCTCCTTCGTCCCCTGTCTTATCGTTCCAATGAAAATTTCCCCTTGTTCGCCGATCATTACTACTCTCAGGTTTCTTCCCCTTGTCAGCTTGAGCTTTCAACGCAGCTACATCAGCAACTATTGTGTCAAATATCTCAAGACGAGAGGCTATGGCAGCTAATTGTTGGGATACTGTTTCTGGTATATTATTGTGGGTTTGTAGTGGTGGGTCATTGGTGGACGAACGAGTGATGGCCATGGCTTTGATACCAATTGATAGGAACTAGAAAAGAAGGAAAATAGAAGTAACTGAATAATAGAACTTTATTGATAAATTTGAGAGCAAGAATCTTAAACTCCCAAGTCAGTTCGTATAGAGAGGACTAAACTCCAAAACAAAGGAATTAATTTTCTTAAAACTTACCTACTTGCTCTAACTATCAAATATTTATAATGCTAGACTCCTAATCGTAATAAAAGATAGACTCCTAATCGTAATAAAAGATAAGATTCCTAATCACAATAAAAGATAGACTCCTAATCGTAATAAAAGATAAGATTCCTAATCATAATAAAAGATAAACTTCTAATCGTAATAAAAGATAAGACTCCAAATCGTAATAAGACTCCTAATGTGTTGGAGGTGTCGTATCAATAAGTCTCGGAGAAAGGGATACTTATCTATAGAAAGGGATTCTAGTTTCAGAAATATCGCTAAAGGAAGCTAAAAAATTAAGGAATGAGATAATTAATAGAGTGGGATGGTACTTTATGGTTTGAAACAAGGTTCTTAGACCTAACATTAGCTTTCTTCTCTGGCTAACAATGTTTGAACAGACTCGGCACTTTGGATAGGCTGCAATTCCTGCCCTCCTCAAAGACATGTATTCTATGTAATCTAAAGGAATAAACTAGAGACCATATTTTCTTTAAGTATGATTTCTCTAAAGAAATTTGGGCAAAAATCTCAAGACTATGTGCTGCTAATCCAAATTTGAATAAACTTTATGACATCCTACTGGAGTTACCCCATCTACATGTTTCTAAATTTGATAGAGTTGTTATTCTAATCTCGGTTGCTACTTGCACTGAAGCAATTTGGAAGGAGAGGAACAACGGCAGGTTTGAACAGAAGTCTGTTTCCCTACTCTCTCTAATAGAGCTCATTATAACTAACATAAGAGAACAACTGATTATAAATCAGCTGAACTCTCACTATAGCAGAGGAATAGCTCTCACATGGAGAATCTAGTCCCTGCTCCATATTACTCAGTAAGTTCATGACCAGAGTTCAATCTCACTACAGATCATAAATCAAGACCTCATGCACTCATGAATACAAGTGCCTATTCATGCCTTTACTTATGAATACAAGGGTAGAGGAGATCAGGACTCACCTATTGAAAGTAGAGTAGTGCTCCCTTCTCAGTCTTCGTCAAAGGTACCCCCTTGTCAGATTGAAGAGTCACTATAAGTTCAAAATAATATAAAAGAACAAATCTATCTGAGATGCTTACCTGAGTGAGATTCCTTTGTCCTTTCTCAGAGCGCACCGCTCACTCCTTAAGTTAGCCATGATTGTAGAATTTGGGAAAAAATGTTATATTATGCCCTAAAACGCTAAGAATCGTAGTGAATCTAAAGACGAGACTTACCTGAGATGAGATTCATCGTGTGCGGATAAAGAAGAAGAAGAACGGGACAACCGCACTGCTATTCTCACCATTTGCGTTACGCTTCTCACTCACCCGAGTCGAGAAGTTTTCTAAGATTTGAGAAAGGAGGAATTAGTTATACCCTAATTGTATAACCACAAACTTGTGGCTTCCTCTTTACGTCGTCTATTTTGTATTAACGACAAAACTTTTACTTGCTCTTTATGTAGTAGTTTTCGTATTAGCCGAGATGTTTCAGTGTATTAAGGGGTTGTGACAGACCTCCTCTGTATGTTAATTATTTAATTCTTTAATAAAATTTTAAATTCCTCAAGAAAAAAAATATATAATGCAATTTTAGCTTCGGGGACGAAAAAAGACAGTATCGGACTTCCTGCAGTGAAAACCCAAATCAGAGTACGAAAGAAGCCCAGTTCCCAAGTTCATGGAACCGATTTAGACCATTTTCTGTTTCTCTGGAGGCCCTCGATTTTATCAGCCCCTAACTTGCGTTGTGTTTTTTCACGGATGCGACCGCGTTATATAAAAGGTAAAGATTGTTTTTTTAATTCGCCGGTTTTGGGGGGTCGGGAAGCAAAACAACGTGCGAACTTGGATAGATATTATTAAGTCCCCCGAAATCCCATTTCAGGGTTTATTCCCTTTTGGATCCTTCCTGTTTCCTTCCATTTTTTAAATTCATTTTCCCTTTTAACTGTTTGGCTTATTGAGATTCTTGATCTCAAGGCCCCTTCATTTCTTGCGAGCGTCTGGCTCTTGTGTTCTATTGGTAAGTTTGAATTCTTAGGGTTTAATGACGATCTGCCATTTATTTTCCTGTGTTTTTGGAGAATTTCATTAGCGAAAGACATAATGTGGAACCCAGACCCAGTTGTTTGTTTGTCTTATAATCTTTTAATTTATTCGAATCCAAAATGTTAACAATTTATGGTGTATTTTCCAATTTTTCTTCTTTCTTGATTAGAGGTCGGGTGGGGAATAGAGGGGATTAATCAAAGTTTCAATCTTTCAGACAATTGATTTGATCATTTTCCTTCAGGTGTCTGTCCTCTCGAAAGGAAACCCCATCGACTCAGTTTGACTTGATCTCTGGTAATCGAATCCTGCTACTTTGTGGGAGAGATACTTATCACTCGACTTAGTTCACTTCCAAGGATTTTGAAGTGTTTAGGTAATCTTGCCTGTTCATTGTTTCTTTCAATTCAATTGATGGTTTCGCCTGACCCCTTTGGTTAAAACCCAATTATTTTAACATGCCAGAGATCATGCTCAGAGTCATGTTACATGCCATCTGATATCTCATCTGGACTGGGATGTTTATAGTATAGTTGCCACTGAGCGGGCTAAATTTTATGTGAAGAATTACGTGCTTCCTACGGTGCATCCAAAGAAAAATGCGGTTCGGAATCAGACTTGTCGTGTTCTTTTTACTATTCCACACAGTTCTCTTTGGCTGCATCTTGGCAGAGTCTGAAAGGAAAATTCCGGAAAAAATAAGGTCAGCTCCAAACAAGGATGTGGGCAGAATCATATATGGAACTGGTTTAGAGAATGACATTAAGACTGAGAGCATGGCTAGTGGGATGGGTGAACAGAGGGGGAGTTATACTCGAGTTTCAATATCTACTGTTGCATTGTTCACATTGGCCATGGCTGCTGCTACTGGTTTGGGTGCGGTACCGTTCTTTTTTGTCGAGCTAGATCCTCAATGGGCTGGAATATGCAATGGAATGGCTGCTGGTGTGATGTTGGCTGCCAGCTTTGACCTCGTTCAAGAGGGACAGGCTCATGGTTCTGGTAGTTGGGTTGTGATTGGGATACTATTTGGTGGCATTTTCATTTTGCTGTGCAAAAAGGTAACGTTAATGGACTTTAGTGTCTAATAGTGTTCTTATGTCAGTTGAAATTCATATTAGTAATTTAGTGAAGTGTAATAGCTGAATGCTTTTTGTTATAGTTTCTTGAACAATATGGGGAAGTAAGCATGCTGGACATAAAAGGTGCTGATGCAACTAAAGTTGTTCTTGTTATTGGGATTATGACTCTCCATTCATTTGGGGAGGGCTCTGGAGTTGGAGTTTCCTTTGCTGGTTCAAAAGGTTTTGCCCAAGGACTTTTGGTAACTTTGGCCATTGCCGTGCATAACATACCAGAGGGATTGGCTGTAAGTATGGTGCTTGCATCCAGAGGTGTTTCTCCTCAGAATGCAATGTTATGGAGTGTGATCACATCCTTGCCTCAGGTATCCCATTTTGCTTTCGGATGAGCTTTAGTTTAAGACAGTTATGCGCTTCCATTATACTAAGATAACATTAGGGGATCCTTAAACCAGTTATTGAAAAGACAAAAAAAAATTGCAGAATAAATGCTGTTAATGCTTAACAGGCTAAGATTTAGAAAATACAGTCTGGGTTATACAGTGCTGTGTTTCCATCAATTCAGATTGATAGGCGTATCATATACTGGAAGAGGCATTGTTTATAAGTGCAGATAAGTTTTCAGTTGCTAGATTTTCTTTAGAGGAAATAGGCCTTGCCGATTTGCCTATTTTACCAACTTGTCAACAGTTAACAGATTAGCCACTTACTTGCAGCCCATTGTAGCAGTTCCATCTTTTATATGCGCTGATACATTTAATAAGTTTTTACCTTTCTGCACGGGATTTGCGGCTGGATGTATGATTTGGATGGTTGTTGCTGAGGTACTTCCTGATGCATTTAAGGTAATAATATATATGGCTTTGAAGAGTTGGTTCCTTTTGGAGAATGAAAATTCTTTGTTATTTGTGCATATTTTGGTCACATAATCAACTGAATTCAATTATAAATTTTTCTTCTTCACACCTTAAAGAAAGACATGTTAATCTTAGAATCTATATTATGCTTCTTTCTATATCTGTTTAAGTACTGGTTTATATTGGATACAGTGTTGTTTCTCACTGGCTTTCTGATTATAGGAAGCCTCACCTTCTCAAGTGGCATCAGCAGCTACAATCTCTGTTGCATTTATGGAAGCACTGAGCACTGTTTTTGAGAATTTTACCCACAATTACGAGTGAGTCGCACTGTGACTTGAAGTTTCTGAGAATTCATGGTTAGACTGAGAGGAGTAGTCTTGTCTTTAGCCTTTGAGATGCTCTAATCTTTGCCAAGTGCTGATTTTATTGCCTTGTCCCGAACCTGTCTCAATTTACTTATGCTGCTTTTGCTTATCTTGCAGCTAATTTTTATGTAGAACTAAATCTCACTCTGTTACGTGCAGTTCAGAGGATGCTTCAGGCTTTTTCGTTTCGTTGCTTTTTGGTCTTGGCCCGTTGCTCGGTGGCTCAATTCTTGTTGCATTCGCCCTTGCATTTCATTTCCAGCATGCTCTTCTCATGGGTGCAGCATGTGGCATTGCATTTGTCCTTGGTGCCTGGCGACCACTTCAGTTACTTGTGTCTCTAAAGATTGGCGTCGTTACCCTCCTATTTCTGTTTATCGCTGGAGCGGCATCCGTTCATATCTTGAGCTCCAGAATTCTAAGTTTTGCAAGTCGTAAAAAGACGTCTGGAAGTAATCTAACAACAGCTACCGACTTCCCGCTTAGTGTCCATACCCTCCAATCATTCCTGTCTTGTGGTGTTGTCGCCCTTCATGCAGTGGCTGAGGGGCTTGCACTAGGAGTGGCTGCACCAAAAGCTTACGGACTTGGTCGACACATGGTCCTTCCTGTCTCTTTACACGGCTTCCCGCGGGGAGCAGCTGTTGCTAGCTGCATCTTTGGGGTTACCGACAGTTGGCACAGTGCTCTAGCAGCTGCTGCTCTAATCGGATTTGCAGGTCCTATGTCTGCAATCGGAGCAATACTTGCAGGAATTGACTACAGTGGTCTGGATCATGTGATGGTATTTGCATGTGGGGGGTTAATCCCAAGCTTTGGAAGGATAATTCAGAGAGCAGTGAGGTTGGAAAAACAGAAAAGCTGTTGTGGGGTTGCTGTGGGATTGGGATTAGCCACACTGTGTTTAACATGCACCAAGTTCGTTTGCTTGCACACACCTTACTGCAATTCTGCTCCAGAAGCTGTAAGATGACAAAAATGCTTTTGGATACTTACATAAATACATACATTGTAGAGAACATTGTTAATGGGGGTAGCTACAGAGGAAAACTCTGGTCAGGTGGAGGATGTCATGTTATTGTACACTAATTTACCATTGTTTTGTACTGCTGCTTATTTTTGGTTTCCTGTGTTTTCATTTTCCAAGCAAAATTTCTCTTAAGAGAGTTACCGTAAAATTCTCCCCAATATACTGGGTTTAAAGAGGTCTAATAGTATGCATATGGACCGTTAACTGCTAGATGATATTTTTGTTATTTTTTATCCTATGATTTGGGAACACTCCATTTGAAGAGATGACTGCTGCATTCTTTAGCCCTACTAATTTGATATAATTTATTTATCAAATTATTAGAAGTACTAATTTGATATATACTCAATTAATGATAAATTGTTGTGAATAAAATAAAATAAGGGTACAAGAAATATATTATGTAATTAGTTAATATAATTTAAAATAAAATTAAAAAAGTGCAAAGTAGATCTATACTAGATTAATTGAAATTGATATTAAAATATCTATAAATTATTATGTTCATGTATGAGATAAAATAGATTATTTTTAAAGATAAGGTTAGGAATGAAATGGTAAAAGGATAAATTAAAGGTAGTTAATATTATGGATAAATTAAGGGAGACAAGATATAGGTAATTTTGAGATGTTAAGAGGAGACACTCGAATGTTTTAGTGAGAAGATGCGAAAATATCGTACTTAGGCCATATTTGGTATAAGGGAATAGCTATTCTAGTCCCTTTCTATTCCTAACATATTATTAAACTTGTGTTTGGCTAGAAACTAATCACAGAATAGGTAATCTTCAAGAATACTTATTCTAAAATTTGAAGAATAGTAGAGAGTGTAAGAGAAAAAAAGAAGGCTTGGAAGAATTGGGAAGATCTGATAAAAAATGATATGGCAATGTTGGAACTTACCGAGGACATAACTTACAATAGAAAACTTTAGAATGCTAGGATTCAAGTAAAGGATCTTTCGTAAATAAATCATGGTAGTATATTACTATTATTATGTTTATGTTTATGTTTATGTTTGTGATTATGATTATGATTATTAGTGTTATTATGATTTTTTTATTTTTATTTTTTATTTTTATAATAATAAACAATAATTATTATTACAAATTTTTAATGTTTTATATTTTATATTATTACATTATTTCCTTCTTATGTGGGTCATTTGAAAACAGTCTCTCTATTAATTAGGAGTAAAGTTGAGTGCTATTGGTCCTTCCTAAATTCCGTGTCTGAGTGGATTTCTCCGGGATAATGTTGTTGTTGTATAAAATTGATTTATTATAAAAATTAAATTCATTTCATAAATTTATAGTTTTTAAATTTTTTAACAATTATATAAATAAATTATGTATTAAATTAAATATAAATTTATGTTGAAAAAATATAATCCGTTGCAATAATATTATAACAAATTTGAAATAAATAAATAATTGTTAAATTTTATTTGAATAAGATCTAAACAATACAATATTGTATGAATATTAGTTAATTTAAAATAAATAAACTGAAAGATAATTATGAATTAAAAGAAATTATATATTTATAAAATACATTAAATAGAATAATTTTAATTTTAAATAATTCAAACTTGATTTTTAATTTTAAAAATTTTGAGACGGAATGGGACTAATTCAATTTTTGTAACAAATATTATATTGGACGCATGTCATGGTCTGGTCGCGATAGCACGTAAAGAGAATGCGACCTCATTGGCTATCTATCTGTACCGTCTTTCCCTCGAAAAGGAGACATTTGAACCGCCGTATCGTCGGACGGACCTCAGGTTGTCTCCGGAAAGTTAAACTCTTTCCCTGTTTTTCTTGAAATCCACTTGTAGCGGACGATTGCATTCTTAGGATTCGCCATGAGATAATGGTTAAGAACTTGAAATCTTATACCTTTGGTTTCGCTGCTCGTTGTAGGATATGCTTTACGATGGAAGCAAATCTAGGACTAGTCACGAGGAGGATGCATACAAGCCCCTTTTCATTCTCCTAGGATCAGAGGAGTGATCTATAGTTTCTCACTTTTCAATGGAGTGGAACTGTAGAGAAACGTAAAGCCCCTTTTCTTTTCCTCTGAGATGATATTGATGCTACTATAAAAGGTACTAACGCTTTTTTACCTTATCTTCTTTCATCTTTAAAAGCCTTGTTCCTGTCTTTTTGAAATGATGAATATTGGGTCACCAACCCATCAAGAAGAAAAAAAGGGTAGAATTATGAGCTTTTTGTTTCTTGAAATATACATGCTAATCTGTTTCCTTTGTTTTGCTTTCTTACAAGATTATGTTGGTATTTGAGCTTCTTGTTACATAGGTATTTTTTAGTGTCTGGATGTCTAGGTCCCGCCTCTGTGGAGGGGACAGACAAAGATCAGTATTTGTGGGGTACGAAGTTAACAACAATGTAGGCTACGTGGTGTTTCTTGTCTTTGCTACGAAGCAGGAGAAGTGTGTGTTTGTTGTCTTGGCTTACAAAGCCTTTTGGATTTTATCAGAACAGCTGTGGAAGAATACATTTGAGTAACTTAGAGAGTTTTCCACTTGCTGCAGTCCCTGTTAACTCGTACAATCAACATATTAGTGACTTTGCATTACTCATATTTCTCACGAATTGACCAGAAAGCCGTATTGTGATTGGACTGTGACTCGGGTAATTTACTAATGCTATATCTGTTGATACATGACCATTCTTTCATGTAGGAAGGACTGCTTAGCATGTAAGGATAGGGAAAGGTTAGGTATGGAAAGCGATTTGCTGAGGAAGAAAACGATGACAACACATACAAAAATGAAAGCTTTGTGGAGTGTGTTTTACCTCAGAAACAGGTATGATACTTGTGTTCATGTTATAGTTATCTATCTTGTCAGGATATCCAGTTTTTTACCAAGGTGTATTTATCCCTGCCGTTATCAGGAATCCGGATCATGCCCTGCCCTCTATATCAGATTTCCTATTTCACCTAGGATCCTTTCTTTAGTGTATGTGCCCTGAAAAGTTAGATATAGAGAACGAATTAGTCTCTCATCAGAGGGTATTAATGATTAATTCTGTCAGATCAAATGACATTGACGATACCATTTTCTGCTAAGTTTGAACACTTTAGGCTTACTCTAATCTAATTGATTCTTACCTGAAATGGACATGTCTAGGAGTAAAAATGATGGTTTTCCGTTTTTTAACGTGATTTCC
The DNA here is from genome assembly GCA_025629825.1 of Erythroxylum guanchezii. Lineage (NCBI taxonomy): Eukaryota > Viridiplantae > Streptophyta > Magnoliopsida > Malpighiales > Erythroxylaceae > Erythroxylum > Erythroxylum guanchezii. The sequence continues at coordinate 27,872,857 of JAOTAX010000009.1, read as the reverse complement.
TCAGATTGTTAAGTAATGTAATGAGTCAATGTTACGAACGAATTTCAATCGATCACTTTCTACCAGATGAAACTGTTTCCATCTTATCCTTATGAATGTTTGGTTTTAGTTAACTAACTGGTTAATTACGGTGAATACTGGTCTTTTACTCTATCAAAGATGAAGAGGAGATTAGGAGGGTGAGCAGGGCCTGTAAAATGCTAAACCTCAAAGAGCAAGCAAGCGAGAGTAATTGGATGACATGAAAAATTCGAATGCTTTAATAACTTTTCATGTAAGATTAAAACAATATCACCAGAAAAGCAAGTACTAAAAGGATATGGGTAGTCTGTCTGTATATCTTAAGCCTAGTAAGTAGTAACAAGTACTTCAGGCAGGGCTCTCTCTTTCTCTCTCAAACCACACGTGTTTTTGAAGTATAACCAAGACACGGAGCTAGGGAAGAGAGAGGGTGAGAGAATTATGTAAAGTGGAAGCAAGATTGTGCCTCAAACACACATGATTACCTTGCGAGTGAAGAAAAATGAATCAAAAAAGACAAGATGGAGTCAAAGACAAGAAGAAGACTAATTAACCATATCTCTCTCTCTCTCTGTTTTTCTTGTCTTTCTGTCTCTGGTAAGAGATGAGGTCCCCCTCCAATCCGTTTTCCACTCTACCTAGCAACCAACAACAAATTTAATGTTTTATCTTCCTTATGCATACCCATTTTCATATTGTAAGCAAAACCCCACAACTATCACCATCATAATCACTCTTACCATCTCATGAAGCCTCCTCTATCTCTCTCTCTCTCTCTTTCTCTGTCTAGTATACACACTTATAATCAGTATTATAATTTACCTATACTATATAACTATGCTCTAGCCTTCAAACCATTCAAAGAACCAACCAAAAGAGCTCTGCTAGATCCCATCTCAAACTAGCTGTCCAAACAAACAATGAGGAAGCCTGATATGATTGGCAAGGATAGAGAGAACACCAACAAAACCAAGCTTAGAAAAGGTTTATGGTCTCCAGAAGAAGATGAAAAGCTGATCAATTACATGTTGACGAATGGACAAGGTTGTTGGAGTGACATTGCCAGGAATGCTGGTCTGCAGAGATGTGGAAAGAGTTGTCGTCTACGTTGGATTAATTACTTGAGACCTGACCTCAAGCGTGGTGCTTTTTCTCCTCAAGAAGAAGAGCTTATCGTCCACTTGCATTCCATTCTTGGAAACAGGTTTTCTTAATTACTTCCACTCCAGTTCTCTTTCAAGGTTCTCATTGCTTGATCTTCACATACAATGCAGTGATGCACATACTGTAAAATAATTTTCTGAGAATGTCTCTTTGACAATGTAGGTTCTTACAATGTGTTCAAACGATGTTTATTCTTATCATCTGGTCTTTTATAAGCCTGAGATGCTATATCAGTCAGAGTTGTATGTTTCCTTCCTGCCTGTATATATTCCTAACTCCTAAGCCTCAAGATATATATATACATAGCTGGTTTGGATCGAAAACTGAACTGTTTAGTCATTTCGTTGCTGGCAAACACTTTTACAGTACCCTTCTCTAAAACTTTAAAGATGCAAATTTGAAACTTAAGGAGAACAACATGGACATGTATTTTTGGTAATTTAACATCACATTCATTTCCAAATCTAGTTGTAGACTAGTCATTTTGCATTACACCATAGAAGATGGAAACGAGTCTTCAGTGACATTCTCGTTCAGTTGAACACATTAGGAAGATATCATCTATAAACACACATCTTCTAGCACCTCTGAGAATTGTTAATAACCAGTTATATTCTAAACAACATGATCAACAGGTGGTCTCAAATTGCGGCTCGTCTTCCAGGAAGAACAGACAATGAGATAAAGAACTTCTGGAATTCCACCTTAAAGAAGAGGCTGAAGATGAATAATCCTAATGCCACGGCATCACCGAATGACAGTGATCATTCATCAGAGACCAGAGAATTTATGGGAAACATCATGACCATGCAAGATCGCGAACTTGCTGCCTTATGCATGGACTCAAACCCCGCATCATCCATGCAAGCTCTGATCACCACCGACCAGCTTGTTCCTTCATCTATGATGCGTTACCATTATGAGATGACTGGGGTGGCAAGTTTTCTTGACATGCCTACATGTTTAGAGCAACTGGACGTAGGAGATGGGTTTTATGGTGACTGTGGTGCATGGGTGGGTAATAACAGTAGATCGGGCTTAGAGCGGGACATTTATCTTCCTCCATTGGAGAGTACAGGTACTCAAGAGACTAATGGTGTCAGTAATAATAGCATTAGTCCGAAAAGCAATCAAAACAACCACCACCTGAATAGTAACACTTGCTTCAACAACACTGATCGTCAGAGCTTTAAAGTGGAGGAAATATTGGGGCTCGAAAATCATTGGCATGGAGAAAGCTTGAGAATTGGAGAATGGGATTTGGAAGGTCTGATGGAAAACATATCTTCCATACCTTTCCTTGATTTCCATGATCAATAACCAACAATACCCTCTAAAACCCGTGGACGACAAGCTATGTCCTAGGAAACTTTGAGCTATAGGGTTCTTCTACAACTAGCAAATCTGCATGTTCATTCTTCAATCTCGTTGGTCATAACTAGTGAGTGATCCACTCTCTTTGAAAGACTTGTGGGTTAAAGGTATTTTTTTGGACGAGTTGATACAATAGCCATCGTTCAAGTAAAACAAAATGTGAATAGATATGTAGATTAGTGAGAAGGGAAATAAAGATTTGTTGGTGATAAATAATCATGTAATGATACGTTAATAAGGGTAGTTCTTTTTATCTCTTAACATTCTTGCTTCTGTAATCTCTTTTCTACTAGCTTTGATCCGTTCGTAACTGCTTCAAGTTGAACCAAAAGTGTTTCTTTCTTAGTCTAATACAGTCGTTGGTTTGAGCTCAAGTAGTCATGTGTTGTTGGAAACTCATTCGAGACCTTCAACATTAGTTACTAGCATCTGATCGTAAGCATGAAGTCACTGTAAGAGTCAGACGCGCAGTAGAACAAAAAAGGTACTCGACGCCTGAGAGATTCGAACTCTCGCGGGGAAACCCCATGTATTTAGCAAACACACGCCTTAACCACTCGGCCAAAGCGTCGCAGTTATGAGTTAGTTAAATTAAAGTGTTTAAATAACGATATTTGGATCAAACTTTCTCAATTTTGCAATAATGTGTATTAAATAAAAATTATAAACAAAAAATTAGAAGTTTAATTTAAAAAGAAAATATTAAATAAAAACTTATTGATTTATTTTTATTTATAAAAACTTATTATTTTATAAAAATCATTTGATTAATAACTAAACTTCTCAATTTTTAACTAGAAAATTTATTAACGTAAATCAAACTTAAAAATAAAAACTGAATCAAAAAAGTGACTGATTCAAAATTTTTACTATCAAACTGATCAGTTAAGTTTTTTTAGTCATTGTCATTTCTACATTGGTGTTAGTCTCAATATAAACCTTACTCAACTTTAAGAGTAGCTTTCAAAAAGATGTTCTACATCTAAAATCGTAACACAAAAGATGAGATTGGAGCACCCTGTTGTTGCTTGGGTGTTTCATCACTGAATTCTGTCAACATATCTCTGTTGTTGCTTGGGTGTTTCATCACTGAATTCTGTCAACATATTTACGAGGACCTTATATAAATGTGTAGGTAAATTTTAATAAAAAATAGTAGGAATTGATTAATCGAAACAAAAGATCTGATCAAAATGTTTGGAAATAATCAAAATGGGTCAACAAATTCTACTTTTTTCTTTTAATAATCATGAAACCCATAATCCATATTTTAAACATATATTAAATAAACTATATTAATTATTTATAATATATATATATATATATATATATAACAATTCAAACTAAATATTAAATTCGATTCAATCCTTATTAAATAACTAATTTTCTGACATATCCTTTACAAAAGTGAGCTTCTTTTAAAAGGATCGAGTATATTAAGATAACAATGATGGGATGGCAGTGAAGCAGAAGTGCATTCCATAATATCTTCCCATCAAAGCAAAAGCTGATCCACTCTGCTTTTTATTATCATTACTATTTCATTAGTAATTGTGTTACTTGCTTACAATCATCACACCTATATAGACACCCACACCCTTGTATTCCAATCCATCTTCTCTTGGAGACCAAGATATGATAATAATATTCCATCTATCTATACTTTTTTTTCATCTCTAATTGTTGGAATGTAGTTTGATTAATGATCATATTCCATATATATTAATAATATTATTAATACAAATATTTTAAAAATCAGACTAGAAGTAAACTGGTAAGATAAGAAGCTTAAGGTTTAAAAGGTTCAACCGGTATTAAATCGTTATAAAATTAACTAAAAATTGAATAAAATTAAAGAATTTAAAATATAATTAAGAGAGATTATTCTTACTTGTCTAAAAATTTGAAGTTTAATTGATAAAAAAAGAGATTGTTTAATAAAATTAATTAGTTTTATTAAACAATCTCTTTTTATTAATTTTAAAAAATCGACTGATTAATTAATAAATTGATTAGTTTTTAATGACAAAAGTTATTAAAATAAATTGAATTAAAAAATTAAAAATCGAACTGAAAAATTGACCGGTTTAAGTTTTTATAGTTAAACTGATAGAAATTAAGAAGTCTTATTCAATTCATATTTTTTATTTAATGTTTATTTTAGTCACTCGACAATGTATAAATTAGTCTTCTCTATGAGATTATAAACCTCTCTGCCTATCCTTTTGCCTTTTCTTTCATTTGCTAAAGCGTGCTTGGCTTGTCATCATTCAGAGACAATTCGGTGTAAAGTTATGAAGACTACGAGGATATTGGGATCGCAGCTTCCGCAATTCTCGCTTTAAAACATAACAGACACCTATCTTTTAAGCAATATTTGATCATTACCTTCATTTTATAAGGTTTTCTTCTTCATTATTATCAAAGAAACCATATATATATATATATGAAGATGGAGTCATTGTCTCCTCATAAAAAGCTGCTACCCTTTTATTTGTACAGAATGTCCGTTTCAATGTCCACTCATCTTCAGCGATTGGACAGTGAGGACCATGAAACCTTGTTTCACCCCTACCCATTTTCTTACTACGTTCAAAGCCCCTCCACCGTGTCCCATGCAAACAGCGACAATATCAAGACCAGCCATCTTGACTCCTCCACGTTCCTGTCGTCTCCAACCAGATCAGACACCATACCTCTCAACAAGAACCCTGAGGTCTCAAGACTTGCACTCTCTCGCTACTCGTCCTCTCATGGGTCGTCCAACAACTCTTTCGTAAATGACAAGAAGATGATTAGTGGGGACCAGAACCGTCTGGTCATTGTTGATGGTCACCGAGGAGTGCTTAGTGAGTTAGATGGAAATGAAGAAGAGGAAGATGAGGATGATGATTACTATGGTAGGAAAGGCATTGGAGGTTGGTGGTGGAGGCATTGTTCGTTCAGTAGGAGTGATTCTTGTGTTTGGGTTTGTCTGCAAGTAAGCTGGAGACTTATGGTGAGCTTGGGACTTGCTTTGCTCGTCTTTTACATCGCCACGAAACCACCACCACCCATGATCTCTGTGAAGGTAAGTTCATTGAGGGCTTGAAGCTATCATATCTATGCAAGCTATCTATAATCTTAGTTAAATTGAATCTTATTCAACGCAGATGGGTGGAGTAGGCCAATTTTGGTTAGCAGCAGGAGTGGATGGGCATGGAGTTGCTACAGAGATCCTGACATGCAATTCTTCAGTACATCTACTGATTGAGAACAAGTCAAAGTACTTTGCCCTTCACATTAAACCTCCATTGCTTGAAATGTCTTTCGGTCGCCTGCCTCTTGCAATGTCACGAGTAAGCATCATTGACCTCATCTAATCCCATAATTTCAATTTCAATCCCACATATTCATCATTATATATATACAAAAATAAAGTATACCATACCATAATATAATACCTTAATAAAAGTAAAATATTAAATAAAAAATATCAATTAAGAAAATTTCAACAATTTAGTTTAAAAATCAAATAAATTTTTATTTTAAATTTTTATTATGAAATAAAATAAGAAACTATGTATTTTGTATTACAATTATTTTACCTATACAAGGACATAACATTTAAAGAAATTTATATTTAAATAAGAGTAGTTAAAATTATAATTATACAAAATTAAAAATATTTTACTAAAATTTAAAAATTATCTATAAGAGACTAATATTAGGGATGCAATAGGTTAGGCCTGTTCGAGCCTGGCCCAAGCCCAAGCTAGATCGAATTTGGACAATTTAACGCGATCTGAATTTTTTCTTTGTTTAATTTTAAAATAAAAAATAACGTCGTTTTTCTAAAAGCTTTAGGTTTTGAGTCGGGTCAAGTAGGTCATGCTCAAATTTGACATCAAAATTTGAAAATTTTAAAAAACTCAAAGCACGGTTTGAAATTCGATCAAATTGGATTGGATTTGTTAACTTCAGATAAGCTCAGATCAAATTGGGCTTGATTTTTTTGCTATACTTAGCTAATATTTTAAGTTTACTGGGCCTCGAGTCTTAGATATATCAAACAAAAATAAAAAAAATTTGAATTCAACCTAAAACTCAAAATTTATTTTAGAATGATATGGTTTTTAATTTGTAAATTTCAATATGGAACATGAAGCCTCAAATCGGACTAAACCCAAATACATAGTTTGAGATCAAACTTAAGATACAATTAAGTTACGAAAGATTTTGTGTTCAATTTTTTTTACTTTTGATTGAGTCTGTCGTATATAACTTATCTAGTACGAAGTACTTAGTTGACATGATTTGTAAGTTATTGCGCTAATTCGAAAATTTACCTAATATATATTTAAAAGGTAATAACTACAAATTCCTTCATTTTAAAACACACACACGTACAAAAAAACCCTGCAGGGAGTTTCACACTCGTCACAAGCAGCCCTTACCAGTATTTAAGGTTCTGGTTCCTCTAGTAAACTTAACGTAACGTGTTGTTGGTTGTGTCGTCTGACAGGGTCATAAACTGCACGCTGACAGCCGCAGTCGAACGTTGTTCAAATTATACGTGGGGACTAGGAACAAGCCCATGTACGGAGCAGGACGAAACATGCAAGACATGTTAGACTCAGGAACCGGATTGCCTTTGCTCATTCGCCTCAGCTTCAGCTCCAGTTTCAGAGTTGTCTGGAGTCTTATCAAACCCAAGTTTCATCACCAAGTCCACTGTCTCTTAATCATTCGTAAGTCATACGACAAGAAACATAAGACTCAATCCTACAACAGCACCTGCTCTGTTCTTTGATCCTCGGTATTTAGAGGTCTTGTTATTATTCAATGAAATTAAAAGATAAAAAGAATTCTGTAATTTAGAATTTTTTTTAAAATTTTGTTGTATTAATTTCTTCAAAAAATTATATTCCATTCAACCTTTGTTTCACTAATTAAATATTATTTACACGAAGATATAATTTAACTCTTAAATTCGAATCGAATTAATTAAATTAAATTAAAATTAATAATTATTATCATTATCTTATATCAATTAATCTAAGTCAAATTTAACAAGTAATATTTAATTAATTTACGCATTAAATTGTTTGTGTTTGTAATCACGTTACTAAGATGACTTTGTCTTGTTTCATTTGTAGTGATGATATTTTGGGCCGAGCTTGACCCAACTCAGCTAGAGATTAAGAGGTTAAGCTCGGGTTGACCGTTTCAAAAAAATGATATTGTTTTATAAAAAGTAATATTCTTTTTATTTTAGTTTAAAAATAAAAAATTAGACCAAATTGAACGAGTAAGGCAATTCCTCGAACCCAACCCATTGCAACCTCTATTTAAGTGATTTAAAAGATTATAGTATCCTACATGACAAATAGATTTCATGTTACTAAGGATTAAAAGAGTTTGACTAAACAATTACTTCCACTAACTACACTATGTTAATTAGCAACTTTTAATCTCATCAAAAGTTAGCGCACTAAATGAAATGATTACGTGTTATAATATCTTTTGCATGTTACATTATACGTTATACTTAGCATTGCAGTACGTCAACTACCAGCTTAAGTAAGGTTAGGGCTTCTGTTTCGGTTACGGTGTTCTTATAATATTTTATTAAATTTTATCTACACATTTATATGGATCTTACATAAGTTTATGGATGAGATTTAATATAATAGAGCTGGAACAGAATAACTAGATCAGAAGATTTGATGTAGACTTAAGCAGCTCTTGGGATTTACGTGTTCACTTCCTTGGTGAAATTGATAATTATTATTATTTTAGATGTGTATTTAATAAATTAAAAAATACATATAATAACTCATAAATTAAGTACCTACGCTTTCTCGATCGAGCCTGTCGTATAGGGTTTGTCTAGTACAAAATACTCAGTTGACGTGATTTGCAAATTATTGTGTCAATTCAAAGGTTTACTCAGTGAGCATCCAAAGGGTAGCAGCTGCAAGTTCCTCCCTTTTAACAAAAAAATAAATTTATGGTTTAAAATTAAATAATAAATTCGATTCAAGTATACATAGAAATATTAACATATTTTTATTTTTCATTAATCATGTCTTTTAAAATTAAAACCTCTCAAATTAAAATTATCTTAAATAAATTTAAACTTTAAGTAGTTTGAGATACATATACACTCCTCATAGCTACATATAATAATATTTATTTTTTTACCATATATTTAGTAAACTATAAAATATATGTAATAGTTAAAAAAAATATATTTTAAACAAACTATTCAATGAGCTAATGATTCAGAATTAAGTGATGATGAATTTGATTTAAGTATATTTATAAATTTTAATATATTTTTGTTTTGATGAATGACTTTCTTTAAAGTTAGAATCCCTTTTAATATAACTTAAATTTCTTAAATTAAAAGTTTAGTAAATGAAATTGCTTGAATTTAGGATTGACAGTTAAGCTTCGGTCTTGTCCAGTCTGACTTGATTTGGTCCAAAATTAATGGTCCGCCTGGTTTTAACAAAGTTTTGGACTAGTCTTAATTCTTTTTAATTTTCAAGCACCTTGAATTTGGCATGCTCTAAACCAGAAAATTTTAGTAAAATAATGTAGTTTTTATTTTTAATTTAAAAATTAAAAATAGAGTCGAGTAAGGCTTTAGGCCACCCAGGCCCTATCTAGCTCAACCTAGCCAAATTTGAAGTCAACAAATTCGACCTAGTTTGATAAGGTTTTGACTCAATCTCTAGATTGTTTTGGGAATTTTCAACAATTCGAGCCTGACTTGACTTGAGACTCGAAAGTTTTATGAAAACGATGTCATTTTAAATAAAATAACACTGCTTTTTATTTTTAAAATTTAAAAAGTAAAAAAACAAGTCAAATTAGGCTTTAAACTACCCAAGTCCGATTTGCTTAAATTATATTTTTAAGAAAATAATTAAATTATAGTTTAAGTTAATCATGAAACTAAAAATTGTTAGAAAAAGAGTAATTGAATGTAAATATTCGATATAAAGTGGCACTTTAACCATATTCCTGCTTGGTCTTGGAAAACGATTGCTCCTAAACTCACGTCAGCAAGTCTTCATCTCAGTTAAACCTTTGTTTCCAAGCGATGTGGTCGATCCAAATATCACTTGACTGAAAAAGATTGGAAGGCCTAGCACTACTTATCATCTGAAATATTTAATCAATGGCGGTCAAATAACGATGGACAAGTAACGAACAATTCCATTATCAACACAAGGTGTCTGTCTGTTTAAGAAACGAGCCTGCACGATATATGCACTAATGGCTATGCACGATAAGCCCTTTATATTCTAACAATCCACAGATAAGTAGAAGAAAACAGAATGGAGAGAGCAACATTGGTGGACTTGGCTTGATTCCACCATTGGAGATTGGAGAGAGCTCCTAATGCAGCATTTTTTGGACATATCAACGGTTCTTTTTTTAACCTTGTTTTATGTTACAAAGAAGTATATGTACACCACTTGAAAGTTGAAGCATACAATATACCTAATACACAAGTAGGTATTACTTCATCATATATACCTAATACACAAGTAGGTATTACTTCATCATGCACTTACCGATTGCCACTCGTACCATATAATAGAGTGATTATGGCAACATTTCTCCAACATCACTCTATCTTAAACTATCGTAATCTAAACTTTCTAATTAATTTCATATTTAAAAGATAAAATCGATTGTATAATTATTATTTTACTAATCTTTATAATTATTATAGATTAACATTGACTATTGAAAGATTAACACTTGTATCCAAGTACATATATAGTGTATCCACATTCGTGGTTGAAAATGACATCAAATGAAGAAAATATAGATACTTCTGTAACATTTTTAATGAAGATATAGAGGAAAACATCTCCTTATGTGACCTTGACACGATCTAGAGTTTCGTAACTATGAGGAGTGGAAAAGCGGTAAATTTAAAAAACTTTGAGAGAGATGAAGAGTGCAAGAGCGGTAGAGCTGATGAAATACACATTACTTGGCTAATCAAGCTTTTTAATGTGTTCCTTAAGTCAGCTAAAATGTCATGTGAGTATTTTAATTCCTCTATACAAGAACAAAGAGTTAACTATAAAGACATCAAGCTACTTAGCCACACGTGAAATTATGAGAGAAGGTGATTGAGAAGAGAGTGAAAAATGGTGTTTCTATCTTAGGAGAACCAGTTTGAATTTATGCTAGAAAGGTTTAGGACAGAAGCTTTACATCTTCTTACAAAATTAATGGAATATTATAGGAAAAAGACAACGAAATCTTTACATGATTTTTATCGATTTAGAGAAGGCATATGATAGAGTGCCTAAGGAAATCATGTGGAGGTATTTAGAGATTAAGGGAAAGTTCTTATGACTTATTTACAGGCTACTAGGGATATGTGTGAAGGGATAAAGACTAGAGTAAGGACAATAGTAGGAGATATAGAGAATTGCTCGATCGATATTGAGGTACATTAAGGCTCCTTATTGAGCCTTTTTTTTTGTTTATAGTAATAATGGATGAACTCACTAAGAATATTCAATAAAATTTGTTTTGGTGTACGTTATTTGCTGATGATATTATCTTAGTGAATAAGACAAAAGCGGATATCAATGTTAAGCTAAAATTTTAAAGGAATACGTTAGAGTAAGAGGCTTTGAATTGAGCAGGGCTAAGACTGAGTATGTCGAGTGTAACTTTTCAGGCAATAAAATGACCTCTGATGTTGAGGTTAAGATCGATTCAGAAGTTATAACATAGAAAAAGTGTTTTAAGAATATAAGATTTATCATCCAAAATAATAGAGAGATTAATGAATTTTTTTTATCGTATCAGATTAAGGCAACTTAAATGGAGAAGTACATGTTATATAACAAGAAGATACTACTTAAGCTCAAAGATAAATTATATCATTCAATGAATGTAAAGCACATAATTATAATCTAATGGTGGTGAAAATGAATATGTTTCATTACCCAAAGAGATAAGATGATGAATGTAAAGGTAAAAGACCTATTAAAGGCGGCTGGTATAAATAAAAAAAAATAAGAGACATGAGGCTTAGATAGTTCGGACATATTAAGAGAAGATACCATGATGTTCTAGTAAGAAGATGTTGTTAGACCAATGGTGGTTGACAAATTAAATCCTACTTATATTTTGATAATAATAAAATGTATAGAATTGATTAAGAAATTTATTGCAGGTGTTTTGGATTAAAAGAAATCTAGAAGACATTATAAATCATTGAGGAATCAAGAAGGAAACAATCTTCAACATGATTGAGACATTAAAA
>JAOTAX010000009.1:27849102-27860906 GCA_025629825.1 Erythroxylum guanchezii | reverse complement strand
TTAATTCTGTGATTTTATTGTAGAACTCTACAAAAAGCTTTAAAGATCTATTCAACCCCCCTTCTAGATCGTTTACAGATGTGAGAAAAAAGTAATTAGAGACTGTAAGAGAAAAATATGAAATTCTAAGAAGAATTGAGAAGAGGTGATCAAAAATGATATAGCTCAACTGGAACTTACCAAATATATGACCTGCAATAGAAAACTTTAGCGTATTAAGATACGAATAAAAGATGTTACTTAGAGAGGTCATTCTTGTTCTCGTAATACTTTGAAACATTTTCTTTTGAATCTGATGTCTTGTATTTAGCCTAATTTTTTATTTAATAATATTTTCCTCCCAATTATTTAGCATAAACAACCTCCTACTTAGCCTAATTATTTTATCATAATGCCTTGTTTCATATATTCTTACATCTGTCTTCTTTTCAGTTTGTGTATCTATTTCCTTATCTATATTTTGTTTTTATTCTTTATTTTATTCTATATTTATTGTGTTATGTATTTTACTACATATTTCTATGTAAAGATAGTATGAGTATTATTATTCTTTTGTCTATTTATACATATATGTATGTATACTAGTATTTTATTATTTTATTTTATTTTAATATGTATATATCTATATATTATTTATATGAGTCTATCGTAAACAATCTCTCTATTTAATAAGAATAAAGCTATATACTATTATACTCCCTCCTATTCAAAATAAATGTCGTTTTAGAGAGATTTTAATTATTCAAAATAAATGTCGTTCGTAATTTTTTATGCATATTTATAATTTTACCTTCAAAATTATACTTTAATTTATCTCACATCTTAATTATACCGATTATATTTTCAAAAATTTTTAATATGTAATTAATAAAAATATATCAAACAATTTATTAATTTTTTTAATAAATGTGCATCCTTCTAAATAAAACAATTTTTATTTTGAGTCCGAGGGAGCGTCTCTTTATACCTCGCACTTACCGAACTACGCGATCCCACCGGACCTGACACACACCAACATAACTAATCTTCAAATTGACTCTATTGTGAAAATATATATGCCCATCCCAATGGTCATTTGGGTTGGTGGAATTATTACACGGCAGCGCTTCTTGTCTGTGCCGGTTGAAGAGTTGGTTTTTGCTTCCTTGATTGGACATATATGCTCGAAACTAAAACCTACAATCATTACAATCGTGCCTTAGCTAATTACATCATCAAAAAGATAAGACGCAAAGGTTGTTTATGCAAATACCATGGCTTCCACACGAAAGTGGGATTTCATCTTCATACTTTATTGCTAAATTCTACTTAGAGGGTGTTCAAGTTCAACACTTCGACGCTTCTTGTTCGAAACGGGACACGCTTTGTCTCATTCCTCCATTTTTAATTCATTATATCATATCTCGTCTTAATGGCTTTATTATGTAGGCGTTGAAGTTAAGGAGTAATGTACGATGTGTACTCTCTTGCATTTTCTTCGTTTGCACCAAACAAGCACTGCCCGCGATTGGCAAAAACCTGGGGCACATTGTTCTTGTCCATGTTTTATAGATTTATGGGACAGACAGGATATACACTCACATTCTATTTTTGTGGACCATTTAGAGAGTCTACAAATTGTTATAATTACAAATAATAAAATATTATTATTGTAAAATTAAATTATTTATTTAATAATAATGATATCTGATAATTAAATAATTACCAACCCTATAGTGTATTTATTCCATCATATTAAGCAGCTTGATTTCGGATCATCACGATAATATCATTCATTTACTTGCTAAGATTTTCGATGGTCCTTCTGATCCTACTCTCGCAGAAGTGTTTTGTATGAAAGAAGTTCTAACTCGGATAAAACTTAATAACATAACGTGCAATGCTATTGAATCAAATTGTCTTCTACTTGTGAATACTCCTAAAGGAGGTGTTTTGGATTTATCTTATGCAGTAGTGGTTATATCGGATTGTAAAGCTCTTCTACACTAACTTCAGGAAATTGATGTCTGTCATATCAAAAGATCAACGAATATGATAGCCCATGCCATAACTAGGGAGGCTTTGTTTCACTCTAATTTTACAAATTGGGGAACTCGTATTCCTCAATTTGTGATTAATATTTCTTATTCTGAGTTTAATTCTTCTAACATAATTAAGCCAAGTTTTTTTCATTGAACTTATGGATCTAGGTCGGGAGTAATGGGGAAGTCTATTGACTCGAGTTAGCTTGGTCCATTTGCTTCGTTTTTTTCTGGCGTTTTATTAGTAACATAATTGTAAGTTAAAAAAAAATGAGCGAAAATATTACTTTTTTAAATTTATAATAAAAAATTTCTATATCTTTGAAATATTTAATTATTTATATCATCCTCACAAAATTGAAGATCACCAGGGCCACTTATATGGACTCGACAATGGACAAAGTTAGGTCATGCTAACCTTATAAATTGCCGAGCATGTGAGTGAATGGAATCTTACGTAGCTTCCATTTGCTTTAAAGTTTTCTTCGTACCAACTCGAGCACTTAAATCTTGTAGACTAAAGATTTTTTTTAATAATAATCCTCACTTTGTGGGGGTTGGGACAGCCGTTATCGATGTATGCAATCTTATCTTGGATTTTTTCAAAGAAACTATTTCCATAATTTAAGCTAAGACGAGTTGGGAATTCAGAATGATTTCATTAACTGATCACTGAATAAGAAAGACACTTTATGAGTAAGTTTTTAGTCACAATTACGTAACCTTGAATTCATAAAGTGCAATTAATATTTAGAGAAAAATATTCCACTTTTCTATAAGTCACTTTTTTCTTATATTATTAACTCAATTCCTAGTTGGTGATTATAAAATAATTCAAGTTTTTAGATGTATTTTAAGTTATATCACTATAAAAATGTGAATTCAGGCAATTCAAGCGTTACCAATTACAAACCAGACCGAAAGTTAAACTGACCAATAAAGCAAGGTTGAAAAGATTCAATCAGTATTACATCGTCATAAAATTGACTAAAGATTGAATACAATTAAAAAATTTTAAATATATTTAAAAAATTATACTTACCCATTAAAGAATCTGAAATTTAATTGAAAAAGAGGTTGTTAAATGAAAGCTATTTGATTTATTTTTTTATAAGAATGTTTAATTTACAAAAATCGACTAATCAATTAATAAACTGATAAATTAAAAAAAAGAGTTATTAAAGTAAATTAAACATGAAATTTGAAAACTGAACCGAAAAATTAAAGACTTCAATATTTTTACGATAAAACTAGTCAAACCGGTTAAATTTTTTAATTATCGGTAGGAAATACAAATGACTTTTTTTATTTAAACAATACAAATCTTTTAAAAAAATTAAATACTTTCCCCGTAATATTCAATCACGTGTAGCTTCTCGATTGGACAAAGATGAATCTTTCACACACACACTCCCAAGTAATAAAATAAGTAATTAAGTAAGTTAATGGTCAAAACTCAAAAAGGTAATGAGCAGAGGGTGTCCTTAAAAGGGCTGTTTCAGGTTGGCTATTGGCTCCAAAAACCTATACCACCTTTGGTTGGTGGATAGTACGAGCGTAAGTTTCAAGTCTCATCAAGTGACCGCCGTTACACCTCCGTTCACCACCGCACTACTATTCATTATTAGTTAGGTACGACGACTAGCTAATTTTCCTACTATCTATGAATTCTCCGCATGCATGACATGTATGTATGTACAGGCTTGTTTTCCAGTAGACACGTTCCGGTCGGTCTCTGGTTTTTTCCAATCTCTGCTTTAAACTTGTGCATGAAGTAATTATGGTGTGGACTTTATGTCAATGACTTTATTTAACACGAATCCTATTTCAACTACTTCCTCGGAACTTATCTGGGGGAAGGATAAGATGCAGCAAGAAAAATGCTCGATCTAAGGCAGCATTACTGCTTTTTCAGGGACGTTGAAAACCTTTAGTAAGACTAAGGCATTAACTTTTGAAAGCCTCTCCATTGAGATGTCTGATATGCTTGGAAGATTTTCAGAAGAGTCTGTATATAAATATTCATTTAATTTGACCATGTTTGGCAGATGCTTTAGTGTGTGGACCTGAGGGAGGTTCAACTGCAGATATCATGCAGTGTGGAGGTCACAGGTTTTAAAGTTTTAGCTGGCGAGACTGATCAAGAACAAACTTGAAACAGAACTAGTTGCATTAGACTCTTCCTGGAAAAAAAAAAGTTCGAGACATGACTGATCAGGATGGTGGTTTGCAGCAAGCTGACAGGAAATGGAAGATACCACTCTTTTGTTTATTTAGCCATGCAAGGTATGTCACGTTCTTCGTTCCCTAAGCGAAAAAATGTTCAGAATGATAAATGCTTTTCGTTCGAAATAATGCAGACATGTTTTTAAGATGGATGGTCTTGGTCTGGAGATACTGAAGATTGCAGTACCAGCAGCAATGGCTCTGGCAGCTGACCCCATAGCTTCCTTAATCGATACAGCATTCATAGGCCATCTTGGTTTGCGATTCATCAATTTTAAACTTTCTTTCATATGTACTTTGTTAGTATCTGATCATCACTTACGAATCTCTATCCTGTGATCATCTTTATTGTGACAGGACCAGTAGAAATAGCTGCTGTTGGAGTTTCCATTGCTATATTCAATCAAGCTTCCAAGGTGACTATCTTCCCATTGGTCAGTATAACGACATCTTTCGTCGCCGAGGAAAATACCGTTCAGAGAATCAGCGATGGAGAACCGAAACCCGATACATCGGAGAATGGTCCAGGCAAAACCAGTGAAACGGAGGAGTTGGGTCCTGAAGATGTCAACCTAGAGAATATGGAGAAAGGTTCTTCACCATCAGGAGCGGAAAATGGTGCATTATCTGTCTATAATCTTCATTTTCTTATCCTGTAAGATCGATTTGTTCAAAAAAAATGCGAACAACCATTGTCATCTTAAGATTTTCTCTTGATCAGATTCCAAAACAACTGCATGCAAGTCTCCTGATGTTACTCCTCCTGGAAAATGTGACATGGGAAGAAAATTTGACAAGGAAAGACGACATATTCCTTCAGCGTCAACAGCACTAATCGTCGGTGCAATGCTTGGTCTCTTGCAAACCATAGTTCTGATGTTTGCAGCGAAACCTCTTCTCCATATTATGGGTGTGAAATCGGTAAAACCTGTTCCTCATCTTCTCCCTACTCTCTTTTTTCGGAGGCTCGCGCCAGATTCTGAACTTTTTGATGGGGAAAGTAATCTTTTAGTAATTGTTGACAGGATTCACCAATGTTGAACCCAGCATGGAGGTACTTGACGTTACGGTCACTAGGGTCTCCCGCTGTTCTTCTTTCTCTGGCCATGCAAGGTGTCTTTCGAGGATTTAAAGACACAAAAACTCCATTATACGCCACAGGTGAAGAGCTTTTTTCAGTTTATCAGAATAGAAAGTTGCTTTAGATTTGGAATTACTAGATTCTGACATTGGTGAAACAGTGGCAGGAGATGTAACAAATGTTATCTTAGACCCAATATTTATCTTTGCCTTCCGTCTAGGGGTAAGTGGTGCAGCCATCGCGCATGTGGTTTCTCAGTAAGTATACTTTGTCTGTTTCAGTTTTGACAGTTACTCTATTTCTTCTTCAAATTCATGTTGACAGAGTCATTAATCATCCTCGTCAGGTACTTGATTTTGGTGATCCTCTGGTGGAGATTGATGAAACTGGTTGTTCTCCTTCCTCCAAATCGTAAACACTTGCAGTTTAATCGGTTTCTGAAAAATGGTAAGTGATTGTTGAACTATCAACTCAATTATTCGAACAAATTTCCGACTTTTTTTCCCCCCCTGTATACATATAGGTTTTCTACTGTTGGCAAGAGTAATATCAGCGACCATCTGTGTAACCTTGGCAGCTTCAAGAGCTGCAAGGTTGGGTCCAACTCCTATGGCTGCTTTCCAGGTTTGTCTCCAAGTCTGGTTGACTTCTTCCCTACTCGCTGACGGTTTGGCTGTTGCTGGACAGGTAAAATTGCTTCTGCTTCTCTTCATCTCTGAGCAACGATCATTTTTTACTCAGAATCATGAACAGAGTAGTTCATCTGTTTTCCCCTGTTTTTTACAGGCGATAATTGCTTGTGCATTTGCCGAGAAAGACTACCAAAAGGCAACAAACACTGCAACTCGGGTACTTCAGGTAAGGTTATTCTCTATGAAATCCTTAATATCAACTCCATTAAAAGCACCTGAAACCCATGTATGTTTCTCTGCAGATGAGTTTTATTCTTGGCCTGGGATTAGCTGTGGTTGTTGGGATTGGTCTGCGATTTGGAGACGGAATCTTTTCAAAAGATAACGATGTTCTTCACATTATAGGCATAGGAGTCCCGGTAAATTACCCGCATTCTGAAGCCTTTTTGAGTTTCTCTGTAACCAAAAAGTTGGGATTGAGTTTTTCTCTTGTCCACCATCTAGTTCGTGGCAGCTACACAACCCATCAACTCCATAGCTTTTGTATTCGATGGTGTGAACTTTGGAGCATCTGATTTTGCCTACTCTGCATACTCCATGGTCAGATCTTCTTTTCATTTTTCACCTCCGACAACATTATCTTCAGATTCTGAAACTTCATGCAAAGAACTGTTTGTGTTTTCTGGCGGTGGTTCAGGTCATGGTGGCTGTAGTGAGCATTGCAGCCATATTTGTCCTATCTAAAACTGGTGGATTCATAGGAATATGGGTTGCCTTGACCATCTTCATGGGACTAAGAATGTTCGCAGGTTTATGGAGGTAGAATGATTTGAACTTGCCTTTTTTTTTTTTCCCACTACATGTATTAGGCGGGTCTAGCCCGGTTTGAACTTGCTTTGCTCCAGCATATTACTTATAAAACATCATATGCAAAGAACTAAACAACTTAAGCTCAGACGTTAAAGGATGCCTTTGTTATATAACATGACATTTTCGTATGTTTTCAGGATGGGGACAGGGACAGGACCTTGGCGCTTTCTCAGAGGTCGACCAGTTCCTTAGATGAGTTTTTGATGTAACAGACAGTGCTTATTGAGTTATTGCCTAAATAAAAAATATTAATCCTTTTTTGGCTAAATTTTATTTATGTTATAATATATCGCGTTTTGATTATTATATTACAAAATACAAAACAACGTTAAAATCAAAACTCAGGAATGGCCCATGCAGGTCTCGAACCTGCGACCTTCGCGTTATTAGCACGACGCTCTAACCAACTGAGCTAATAGGCCGCCCGATAAATTGTATATCATGAAACACTAAAGCCTGCTTCCAAACAAAGAGATGATCATTTCACCTTTTCCAGACAAGTAAAAACAGACTGCTTTACAGTTTATTTTTTTAAAATAATATTAAATTATAAGAAGAAATTAGAAACAAAAATATATATTTTTAAAATTTGTACACTTGTATAAAATAGTGAAACAAAAAAGGAAATTGTAGGAATGTGCTTTACATAATTAGTTTATAGTTGAGTGGATTTATCATTTGAAAACAATCTTTTTATTTATTAAAAATAAGATTACAGTCTTATTAAATCCTTCTAAATCTTGCGTCTCAGTGAAATTTCTACTGCTTGTTGTAATTGCATTTGAGTAGACGGAGGGAGACAAGAAGTGTGAGATGGATAAATAGAGACCAAAAGTGAACTTATTTACTAGTTATTATTTTAGATTATTGAGATTTAAATATAATATTAGTGAATATTTGAATTAGTAAAAACATTTTTAAAATTTATGCTTAATAGTTATTATTTTATTGGGTTCAATTATTGTCATTTTCCTAGTAAAATTCTCGCCAAAATGCCAGAGAGTTTAAAAAATATACAACATTATCCGTAAATAGTAGAAAGGTTATTTTCGATGACTTACGAAAAAAAGATGTTTTGAAAACGATTTAAAAAATAATAGACGACAAAATAAATAAATAAATTCATAAATAAAATAAAAATAAACAAATGTATTTAACCTAATAAAAAATTATTGTTGTTATTTAAAATTTATATAAAATATTAATATAAATAAGCATGTAATAAAAATAGATGTTCTTTAGTGACTAGAATATAAATTTTTAAAATTAAAAATTTTAATTTTATATATTTATATCCTTATCGATAACTTTATAACAACGTATGAAAATTGGACGGACGTTGTAGAACCTAACTAAGTGGTGTCTTACACGACATATGAACTACGTGTACTGTCCGCATGATAAGGTTGGCAATGTGTCTATCCTTCCCTTTCCCAGATTAAAAGTCAAATCGTACCTGCACAATCAAAAATTCGCTCATTCTATTCTGGAGCAACTGTCCATCCGAATCGACATCAAAACGTATCTCAGCCGTTCGTCGCAATTTCCAGATTGGAATCGGACTCCATACCGTGTACCTGACAAACACGTAGGACAAACCTGGAAAACATTTGGCACGTGCTTCCTCCGCCTCTGACAGAACATGAAGTCAGGAAGTTACTTCTCATTGGTGAGTGATAGGAACGCGCCTGAAGTAACGTTATAAGTTCAGAACTTGGTAATAATTAAATTAAAATTTAAAAAGTAAACTGAAAAAACAGAGTATATACATATATATAAAAAGATACGCTCACAAAACTGCATAGCACCATCACCGGTCCGCCGTAGTAACAGCTGCCGTCACCGGGAAGCTGATGTCATCTCCTTCATCATGGGTGCCAGTGAACCTGTGAGACCACGTTGAGCGATGCTTAGTTTCTCTGTCTGTCTGTCTTCTTCCTTTTTTACACGCCTGTGTTGTTTAATATTGAGTAAACTTGTTGCCAGGTGAGAGATAGAGATGGCGAGAGAAAGGAGGAGGAAGAAGAAGAAGCAAGAGATGAAGATAGGAAAGGGAATGAGGAGAGAGAAGTGGTAAGAGATTTAGAGAAAGGACAACAAGTTGGTGTCGAGGAAATGGTGATGACAGAGGGCAATATCAACAATGGTGGCGAGCAGACAGATTTTCATGTGTCGATGATGCAGAGATTGAACCCAACAAACCCTTTGAGGGTTCATGTCGTGAATCCTCATAGTAGAGTTGTTACTCCATCTCCTTCTCAGCCTTCTATGCCTCGCTCTACACTAACCCCACAAGTAAGTTATTGTTACAAGTGAAACAAAGCCAGAAGCAAAATTTTTCTTTTCTGTTCTTTGATATTCTGTTCATGATTGAAGTCTCTTACCCAGAAAGTCTTGGGAATAGATGTGTCTGCGTGTTTGATTACGTTAGTCAAAACTGTTTCTAAATTCATTAACGGTAACTTATGAAATGGGAAAAAGAGTATTAAAGTTCTTTCTTGCCTTTTGAAGTCAGTTTCTTTATAACCAATAAATTACAGACCAAGACCAAGTTAATCCAACACTTACCCATCTTATTTCCTTGGGAACAGGTATCAATAAACGCACTGAATTCTACAAAATACACTAACAGAATATCGCTGTTTCTGTTTATCCTGCACATGGTTATGGCTGTTGGGTTGGTTTCGTTTCTTATATTCAAGGGAATTCAAGGACTAATAGCAGCATCTGACACTGTTAAGAGGAAAGAGAAGAGGGTTTTGCTGTATTTTCTTCCACAAGTTGAAGCAGCATCTCTGTTGAGCATTACTCTTGCTTTTGCATGGCAAAAGGCAGTAAGGGAATGGCCAAGGTTCATGGTTCATTTCATATTATGGAGCTGTTTTGTCATTTCTGCAGCTGCTGGAATTCTATTGATTTGCTTTCAAAAGCCTACTACTGATGTGGTTGCTGTTTGTTTAATGGCTTTCGCAATTGGCAATGGTTTGTATGCTTGCTGGGTTACTCAGAGAATCGGTTTCTGCATTAAGATCTTGAACAAATCGCTTGAACCTGTCTCTAAATTCCCTGACTTGAATCGACCAACTTATTGGATGCTTGCAGTAGGGTTCTTATGGATGTCTTTATGGATTTTAGCTGTGATTGGAGCTCTGAATTTCTACTTCCCACCACTTATAATTATTGCTTTGGTGTTAAGTTTGGCTTGGACCGCAGAAGTTCAGAGGAATGTGGTGAATTTAACAGTTAGTAGAGTAGTTTCTCTGTATTATCTTAGAGGAATGCAGTCTAGCACTCAGTTCTGCTTCCAAAGAGCATTAACTCGGAATCTTGGAAGTGCTTGTCTGGGATCTCTGTTTGTGCCCGCAATAGAAGCACTGAGAATTGTTGCTCGAGGCTTGAATTTGCTTGAGGGAGAGGATGAGTTCATGTTTTCTTGTGCTCATTGTTGTCTCCGTGTCATGGAGACAATCTTCAGATATGGCAATGGCTGGGCCTTTGTACAGGTAAAGATTATCCTTTACCACTTCTCTCCATTGGTCTCTTTACGTTTCCTTCAAATTTGACAGAGATTAGTGAACCTTTTCAGCTATATAAATGTCAGGAGTTGCAACTCAATCATTCAATCCTCTTTTCTATAATACGCAAGACATTTAATCCTGATTGGAACAGCTCGGTCTGAACCCATCTGGAAGCCTATTTTTCAACTCGGATCCATTGCCAAGCCTATTGAAAACTATGATCAGCCATTCAACATTACCACTTTTCTCTTGCCTTGTATAGTATTCATTACATAGCAAAAGCAGAAGAATGATCTCTTTCAGTCTCCTTCAAATTTGCCAAATATTAGTGACCTTGTCAGCTATCTAAATATCCGAAGTTGCAACTCAATCATTCAATCCTCTTTTTCCATTATAAGGAAGTCATTTAGTCCTGATTAGCTTTTCTTGCAACAATCCGGTACGAACCTGTCCAGAAATTTTGACCCGGACCCATTGCCAAACCTATCAAAAATTATGATCAGCCATCTAACTAGACCAAGTAATCCTCTATATTTTGATCGCAGATAGCTGCATATGGGAAAGGCTTTGTGCAGGCATCACAGGACACATGGCAACTGTTCCTGAGGCAAGAAATGGAAACCATTGTCGACTCTGACATAACCAGTTCAATTTGCTTCCTCACAGGAGTATGCAGTGGCTCTATCTGTGTCATTGTCGTAGCTGCTTGGACTGCCAAAGCGCATCAACCCTTCACTGCAACTATCTCCCTCCTGGCCTTCTTTATTGGATATCTCATGGTTGGTGTCACTAACCCTCTCTTCATAGCAAATCATTCAACTCTCAGCAGAACATTAACTTGGGTTCTTCATTGTTTCATCTGATATATACTCCAGACCAGGATCGCCATGGCATTACCTCACGCCTGTGTGAGTTGCTACTACGTCTGCTATGCTGAAAATCCTGAGAACAGATTGTTCGATAAAACCATCAAGGACCGTCAAAACCTGATCAAGTCAGGTCGAGACACGGTTGTTCCCACACCTAGGGTACCACCCAGATTCAGAGCTTAGTTTCTGATCATCCATGGTAGGTAGTCAGGTTGGTAGTGATAACTTCCCCTTCAAGTGTACAGGAACTATTGTAGTGACAACTTCAACTATAAAGGGAAGTTCTTGAATTTGGAAGGGAAGTGTAGAGAACAAGCACTATGATTCTAATCTCTCATCAACAAAAGTTACAATTGACAAAAGAAAGTCTCTTTACTCGTTAGGTGGTGTTCTTTGATTTGTATCTTTTGTATACTTCTAGGGTATTGTTTACATTAACAATTTCCATCATTTTTCTTGACAGTCTTCCATTTGTATTTTGTATACAACATAAAATTAGTTTCTCTAGAATACAAAAAGTTTAAAGTCTATAAATTATAACATGAACATAACATGCTCCTAATGAGGTCTCATGAAATTCCCCCCCC